>DWCF01005163.1:0-14805 GCA_018230265.1 Delias oraia
ACGAAATCTGTTAAGCGGTTTAAGAGTCCATTGAGGACAAACATTGTGACACGAGATTTATATATATTAAGATTAAGGCCGATTGACACGCAAAGTTCCGACACAGCACCGTCACTACTCTGCGTCCGTGGCACGGCACAGCGGACTCAGTGGTCCGTGGAAAGATATCGTCGCCGACCACGCCACTGACCAGTGTGGATAGCTCCGTAGAGGATTTTTTTATGAGCAATTGTCACTGTCATTATACTTGTGCAAAATCCCTTAATATAAATCGTGAAAAATAAACAATATTCTGCGACATATAGTGCTATGTGCTTTTAATGACATATGACATATGTGCTTTTAAGCACCGTTATTTTCATTCAATATTGAATCTCTTTTTAGAATATATGAAAGGAAGAAAGAAGTTTATTTATGTGAACTGGGCTTTAACGAAGACGAATATAATTATTACAGGTGAGTTTTATTATAATGTCGCGAAACATGTGTACTGCGAGAGCATACTTTACACAACCAAACAGACAGAACAGAATCAAATTCTATGAGACATCTATTATGGATTAGACTGCTTTTATTCAACTTTGCTCATTGAAGTGTCTTTTTTTCAGAGATTTTATCAACGTATGTTTGGAGACGTGCACTGCCCTCCAGAAAGCGTTGCAAATCATATTTGAAAATATATAATGTTTTTTTTGATTATTTGATTTGTTTTAATATTTCCCATGAAATGATTACTAATCTGTCAGTGACATCATTTCAACAACTTACGCGCCTCTTCACGGCGATCCTTCGGGTTGGCCTAACCGCACTCTTAGAAAACCGGCGAAATGATCGTGATAGCTAAACCAGGAAGGACTCCTTGACACCTGCGAGCTATGGGGTCGACCCACTCGAAGCTTTTCAAGATTCTGATGCTGCTCCACTTCACCGCCCACGTACAGCAGAGGGCGGACACAACACGACACCGCTCCTTCCTTCCTGGTAGTTATTCGTATCTGTCAGTGAGGCATCGAGCTTGCGCCCTACCACGACCAACGTACCACATGGCAGCATCCAGTCACCCGCCTTGTACATATTTTATACCAACGACCTTCCCTGCGCCGAGGGATGCACCGTGCCACTTTACGCTGATGACGCGGTGAACATATCCACATCTCGTTAGACCTAATAAGTGAGTGTGAGTGAGCCTCCTGCCAGCCTGGCTCCAGAACTGGAGACTCACAGCCAACCCGGACAAGACACAGGCCATCGCCTTCGGCCGAAGACATCCGATCGCTCCGCTCCGTTTCCTAGGTTAGGACGTGCTATGGAGGACTACCGCTACCTAATTTGGCATGACGATAAAATGCCGGCTCTCCATGGCGCAACATAAGTGCCAGATCACCAGCCGAGCCTTCATCTCACGTTCACTGCGCATCGTCGAAAGATACGTGTCGTCCAAAGCCGACCCATTGTGAAAGCGCTACGCTACGCGAGTAACGCCACCAACCAGAAGGACCTGCGGATGGAGAGCGTTGACGACTTCATCTCCCGACTCGCAACGATGACGTTTGAGAGATTCCCGCATCTCACTGCGTCACTCTAGGCAGTGGCCTAGTGAGGCAGCGTTTCTGCGCGACCTTTCGAGCGGAAACCTCCAATTTAAGGTCGCGGCGGCGCCATCGCCGTCCCGCTCAAGAATTTGACGATTCAACTAAACTGATACTGCCGTAGTAGTTTTTAAATAAGAATAAATCACTAATCTTAAACTCTGTTCACGATTCTTAAAAAGTAAAACTTATTAGAATAAAATTGATTCCAGATTAATACGATTAATTTGAGAAGTCAAGAAACAAGGGAATGAAAGTTTAATACAATAATCTAAACTAATGAGCACTACAATAGTTGAGCGTATAGACTAAAATGATTAATTGAATGAAAATTCACATATAGATCGACAAAATACAAAACCAAAATAGGTAAATATTTGGCGGATTCCACTGAAGAATATAGGCATAGGCACAAATATGGCTAAAGGCCTTGGCCATGGCTAATGTAGCCAAGCCAAAATAAAAAGAATAAGTACAAATGGCCATGGATCTAGATATCTTATTCTTATTAGAATGTATGCATCACAATATATATTTTACGTTGGCTTTTTTATAGAATAGCGGACAACAGAGCAGGTGGGTCGTTATATATGCTAAGAGTACCGCAATCCATGGACAACCACGCATTGCTTGTGTATTGCCGGCTTTTTACGCTACTAAAGCGGCATTTTTATGGGCCTCCGATATCCTCACTCAATTAGCGAAACAAAGTACAAGTACCGTTTCAAGTTGAGTATTCTGTGAGCCCGTGGTGTCATTTCGGACGACCCGACCCAATTTGTGCGTTAGCATATGCTTCAGCATGGGTGACAATGATAGTAAAATATTACATATACAATATTTTATCACAAATTAACAAATAGCCCAAAATGTTACTGACGCTTGACTATAATTGACGTTGGCAGTGCGAATGACGGATGACGTAGGACGTTTGTACATACATATTTTAAATGTAATTGTTGGTCTTTGATGAGATTTATAAACTTACTAATATAATATAATGAAATAGTATTTTTATGTGAAAGTCATCAGAATTTTCTGTGTATTAATTAACTGTACATATTAATTCAAAGTACTTAGCAATGTCTGGATTTCAAAATACCAATGATTTTTCGTGGCAGCCTCCAGAAAATAGTCAAACCTATTCTTTTAACAATACTAATACTTTTGCAGACACATCACAGACTCTAGGTAACGAAACTCTTCCCTTATTTTTTTATTATACCTAATTTAGTTTACTGTCTATTAAATTATTTTTTGTAGATTTTCAGACGTTTTCGCCTGAACAACAAAACATTTCTTACGACCAAGGACAGAATCTACCTGCTAATAATAATCAGTACTATAATCCAAGCCTGTTCACTCCTGCTCCAATGCCAGGGGAACCCCTTACTTCATCTACTGAGTTTGATGAACCACCACTACTCGATGAGTTAGAAATATACCCTGACAGAATACTAGAAAAAACACTGGCTGTGTTAAATCCATTTCATGGACAAAGTAAAGCAGACGATGCAAACTTTTTACTCAGAGATACAGATATAGCAGGACCAATTGCATTCTGCTTAGCACTAGCAGTTTGTTTATTCCTTGCTGGAAATAAAGCACATTTTGGCTATGTGTATGGTTTGTCCATGATGTCTGTCATACTAATGTACTTCCTACTTTCTTTAATGAGTCGTACTGAAGGTGTGTTTACAGTTTTGTCTGTTGCTAGTGTATTGGGATATTGTATGTTACCAATGGTTGCCTTAGCAGGGTTAGGCATTTTTATTTCTTTAGATGGAGGTGTAGGTCTATCATTGTCAGCAGTAGCTGTGATATGGTCAGCATTATCAGCTAGCCGACTGTTTGTTACTATGTCAGGAGATTCAGAACAAAGACCTTTAATAGCATATCCATGTGCATTAGTGAATGGAGTTTTTGCTTTATTAGTTCTGTTTTAAATTATTTCAATATTAGTATGACTGATCCTATAATAAAAATGTTACTCTAATAACCATTGGTTTATTTTTGGTAACAAAATCTTAGATTTTTCTATTGTAACATATTATGTGTTTCACATGAAATTGTAAAGTTAAATAATTAAGTAAATGCAATAAAATTCATATTTTGTAAATTAAATAATAACATTTTATTAATAATTTTATCTATCATTTACTAATCCACATTTATATACCACTTCAGCCAGCTTACAATTTTTTTTACAATTTAAATGGGGAGTTTTAAAAGCAAAGCACAACTTCAGTCATAATTTTAATTAATCAAGACATCTTGATTTGAATAACAAATTAAGAATAATGTTGCTGTGTATTGTGACAATTAAATTAAAACTGTTCATTGGTATTTAAAATAAAACTATAGTAAACATAATTACCACAAGAAATATATTATTAAATATGCTAGTATTATTTATATAGTGTGGGTCGATTACCAAAGAAGTTTTTTATAATTGTAAGTTGTGCTAGTGTAACAACAATTATAAGTAATGTTTCTAAAAGAGACCACCAGAAAATTGCTTCATTTAAGTCCTCTGCTCGCTTACGACTCTGGGCCTCCCTTAATCTGTGATGGGTCTGATGATCTATGATTCTATTGAGAGCAGAATGGATTTCTTCTGCTGACGTTTCAAGCTGTTAAAATTACATACACTAATTACAATTATATCAATCTAAAATACACTACCAAATGATTAAGGAGGATTTATCATTTGGCATTTTATCTAAGTATTGAATTAAAGTTCATACTTTGCAATAAATTCACAGTACAATTATAAAAAAGCATAGCATAAAAAGAATCCAGTTTTTAGATACCAAATGTAAACATTGTTGCAATAACAATTTTGAATTTAAATGTTTTCAAGTTATAACCTATTTACACTCAATAAATTTATTTAAGTTAAGGTGAAAGTAATGTAAAGGTAAACTACTTTACCTGTGTAAGGACAGTTGCATGATCACCAACTCCAGGCAATGGTGTTTCAGGACCGACATTAAGTTCCATATAGACAAGTTTATGGGAAAATGTACTAAATTCATTACTAAAACACACCTTATATACACCTGAAAATACATATAAAACAATAAATTTAAAAAGTTATCATTACAATTCAATTTGTTGTGAGAAGGACAAAACTGAAAGTGTAGTTCTTTCAATATGCATGAAAAATATGGTTTTTTTTAATCAGAAATATATTAATCACATAAAAAGAACCCATATTAATAGCATACCTGTATATTGTGCTGTAAATTGGTGTGAATCATATTGCATCTTTTGTTGTTGGTAAATAATTTGCTTATTTGGACCTTCTATTTTGACATCTACATCATATTGACCGCCAGTGATGACCTTGAATAATAAATAGGTTCTAAAACGCTATCGGATTGTTTAGATTTCTATTAAAGCGATCAAATTAACGGCGTTACAATGGTAAACACTTACTAGTATCGCATGTTATTACAGTTGCTGAATATTTATATTGCATTGTTATGTAAAAAGTTACCTGGTATTCTAAAGAAGCTGAGATATCTTTCTCTATTTCTTGATAAAAACATTCTTCGGCGCTATCTGGTAATTCGAAAGTGAGTTCAACACTCTTTGAAAATACACTATCAATTAGTAAAACTACTAAGATATTTATAAAAGATTTAGTCAACATTTTCCCTTAAGAATTATAGAATTGCTTCGACACATGAAATGACGATATTAAAAATATTAAGTATTAAGTTCAGAATCATTGGCCTATTGGTGTTCTAGTAACTACCGATTGGGACTGTGACGTTGACATTCACATTTCATATTCAACACATCACAACTTTATGTGTACAGAACACTAATATGGGACGTTCGTTTGCTGCGTTCCCTTATTTATTTGTTGTTCCTCGATTTGAATATAACATGAGATTCAAAATCAGATAGAAAAACTATGAAACTTACATATCGTTAAGTTTTGTTGCTTATATTTCTCACTATTCCCCACGAAACACGGCCGATCTGGTTGTTGATAGTGCTTGCGTTCATTACTGCGCATCGTGTTCGTGCAGGTAAAATGACATTTTTTAAAACCATTTTTGATGATTTTTTGTTTTTATTATTTTTATTCAACCTTTTGCAACATAAATATATTATTGCCAGATATTTCTTCTGTAGTTTAATCGGTGCACGACGGTAGTTTTGAATTTTTTTTTAAAGAAAGGTCCCCTTGTATATGTGGCAGTCTGATTTGATCCGCTATTTGGTCGAATGACTAGCGCGTTCATTGAATGACTAGCCGAACTTTGACTTTTTCAGAGCACTAAAAGTCATTGCAATTTTGAATATGCGCGCCATCTAGGGTTGCTCGTTGCAAACCTGATTGATAAGTGTAAAAAAAATGTGTTTTCCTTTATCTTTTTTCGAAAGAACTAGGCTTATATATTTCACCCTTAGATGTAGAATGTCATTTATCGTATTGTATTATTCTGCTTAAAAACAAATTATAAATAAAGCTGTCTATATAATGTATATACACTGAATAAGTCTCTGGCCTTCTCAATTTACATCAACAGATTATGGGACCAGATGAATCTACGGTATTTTATCTAAGTATTTCTATCATATGAAAGATGTAGTTTTAATTTGTGCTTTTGGTAGTGAAAACAGTAACGATGGCCACCAGCATCCGGATGCACATGTTCCAAGAAGACGGGTGCTTGGCATTGAAATGCCATGCATTAGTTTTGCATAGTTGGTATTAAAAATGCCCAAAGGGGCTCTTTGGCATTGCTACTGGGGTGAATGTGAAAAAGATAGGGGCGCGCTCATTGATAGCCCAGCGGGACGAGAAAGACTTAGAGGCTCGAGCGTTAATTGCTCTGAATATTGACAGCACCATTGCAAGGAAAATTTGTAATCTAAAGTCAAGCTATCAGATGTACCAAAAACTTGAACTCTTGTTTGGGAAGAAATCTGATGTGAGCATTGAAGGTCTTCAAAGAAAATTCTTTACATACGAATTTGATGTAAAGAAAAGTGCTTTTAAAAATTGTATTCATGTGAATCAATTGGCAGAAGTTAAAGAGTCATGGATTATGACTAGAATGTCGGCTATGGTAGCTCCTCATTTGCACCATTTCAGCACAGCAATGGACAATGTCAAGGGTGCTGATAGAAAATTGTCAGTGCTAATTGAAACACTGAGATTGGAAAAAAATAAAATACAGTTAAGTGACAGTGCGGAACAGTGAGGGGGATTATATAACTAAAAACTGGCCGACCTGAATTGATTTCCCGACGTTACTAGCTCCCGTACTATGAGTCATACAATATACAGATTACTTTAAATACTTTTTAATTAAATAGACGTCATAAGCCCCATGTAATAAAATTAATATAGTAATTTCCATAAACATAGGTAATATGAAACACTAATCTAAGTTATAGTTTTTAACAACATATTCTATTATCGGCTGTATTTTCTTCGGGCTTTATTGGGCCCAACTCATCGCCGTCACCCGTGTTTGCACGGGGCGCCTACCGTTTTCCTTCGCTTGAACAACCTCATGGTGGAACAAGCTAACAGCACGAACCTCTCCGGCCTGTGCCCACAACTCGGGATGTCTACTCTCAAAAGTACGTCTCTCGTAGACTGGTTGTCATAAAATAAGTAGAATGGATTATCATCAATGGCTATTACCGCCGTCACAAAACAGTAAATAAAAAAGTTAAACGATAAAACAATTTATTTCAAAAATCAAAACGTTACAAATGGAAAAATCACATTTTCACTTAAAAATTGTAACAGGGTAAAAATATAAAAGCCACGATTTAATGAAAACAAAAATACTGTGAAAATAATGTCTCGAATGGTGCAGCGGTGGCTAAATGAGTTGTAAAATGCAGAAATACTTCGAAATGTTAATTCGCTTAAAACGCGAGGCCGGCATCCGCGTACGTGGTGAATATCTTCTCGATGGAGTTGGCGTACGCCGCTGTTCTGAGATCCAGGCCTAGGTTGAACTTCATCGAGGTCTTCATTATCGCCTGAACGACAAATATATATTACATTTAAATGTTTTATATAAATCTTATTATTCCTTTATTACTAAATAATCTGCGTCCTAAACTTTCATCTTTTATATTAGATAAATAAAATAATTAAAACATTTGAACATAAAAAAACCTCAATAATTTATAGTAAAAATACCCCCAATTACTAAACCTATAAGAATCGTGGGCGAGCGGTTGTACTTTGGCTACAGTAAGATCGAGCCATTGGTCCTAACACTGTCTGCAGCGCGTGGGCGAGACACGCTGCCAATGCTGAAGCACTAATTGAGCCACATCATGAAGATACAGGAGCCCTGCTAAGTTAAACCGCCACCTCGTGAAACAGCGACACCACCTTGGGCGTGGCGTGGCGTAAAGCATGTGAAATTGAGGACTAAATTGTAATATGTATAAAGTGATACACGTAGAAATAATAACTCCATAAATCACTGAACAGATTCTCATTAATTATAAAAGAGCTATTAGCTTTTTCAAATATTCCTCACTAGCTGCGGGGGTCGAGAGGAACATTCAGACACCAGATTTTTCCGAGTTGAGATTTAAAAATCAATATACCGACCCTAGCGGATCTTTCCATAGTGTAATCCAGTCCAGAGTGGACAATATCCTTTTCGGAGGCACCAGAGATCCTCTTCTGGAAGGATTCGGACGGAGTCACCGGGATTCGTCCGCCAACCCTACCGAAGCGACGTTCCAACGACTCTTGCACGGATTCTGTTCAACAGAAATAGAAACAAAATCTAAATTTAAATTTGATTCAATATCTACTCTATCCTATTTGATCATTATTTTCCTTATTAATAATGTAATTGATTGAAATTGAGTCTACTCACACATCCGCAGCAAATTACACGATTGCATGACTATGATGCAGTTGCGATTGATGCTGATCTTCAGACATGTCTCCGAGTATTGAAAAGCCTCGTAGCTAAGTGGTCTCACGGTCTTACCACAAAGCGAGAGGTATCGGGCTTGATCCCCAGGCCGAACAAAATTTATAATTCGAGGTTTTTGTAAAAGTATCTCTTACCACAAAGGAGACCCCCTGTTTCTTTGCCCGCTATACCATAAAAAACGTGATCAAATACATTCCTAACAGCATTGAGTCATAAAATGTTAGACTGGCATATGCACTTTTATACATATTTTTCTCTATGTATATTTGTATGAGCTTCTTAATGTGATCATACCAACGCAACAAATAATTATCAAATTGTGTTCGTACAAGAATGATAACCTTAAATATAAAATTGTTGCGTCGCGGTTTGTTGCCAAATCTTTCAAAACAACTTGACTTGCCTCTATAAAGTTGCCTGCACATCAGTATGGGAGGGTGAAGAATCAATCAACATCCAAATTCATACCCCTAAATGTTAAAATCTACCGAATCTTTTGGACACAGCATTGAAGCACCACTTCCCACCACAACTCTCATTTTAATAACGATATAATTTAAATAATTTACATTATTATAATTTCTGGCTAAACAAGGTGTTAGATAGGTTAATGTTTTTATGGAAACGGTGGCAAACGAGCTGGATGCTCACCTGGGATAAGCGGTCCTCCGGCTATGGACACCTCCAGCGCCGGATCGTAACCGGCCTTTAAGGTACTCTCTTATATCATCATCAGCATAGTAAAGTCCAATGCTGGACATAGACCTCCCATAGACCTCTGGACATATACCACTCTGCGCTGCCCGGTACACGGTCGCCAATCGAGAACCTTCCTTCCCCAACGGGTATCGGTTCGCAGAGCGATAGTTTAGTGTGCGGATAACCTCATTTCTGAGTTAATGTCGCAGCGCCGGTCTTATACTGATTGTGTTATCCCGTTTTGAGCATAACCGCCTCACAGTGGCATACCTAACAGATGGTAATTCGATTCCCTCTCGTATTTGAAGGTGAGACGTCCGTACGAGACGTGGTTGAGGTTCTTGAGCCACTCGAAGAAGGACACAGTCACACCACCGGCGTTTATGTACAGGTCTGGGATCACAAGGATATTGCGATCGATCAGGATCTTGTCCGCCGCAGGAGTGGTCGGCCCGTTGGCGGCTTCAGCGATAATCTGCATACATAGACAATAAAATTAACTATCTAATAGAGAACTTCTAGAAAAAGTTAGAACAGCAGTAGATCACCTCTTTGCTGTGAAAAACGAGAGAAATACATCGTTTTTTTATCTTATAGCCGACAACGGAGTAGGTGTGTGTTTCCTATATGGTAAGAGGAAATCGCCGCCCATGGACAACCGCTAAAAATGCCGCTACTTAAGTGGCATTTTTTAAGGCCTCCGATATCCTCACTCAAAGTAGAGCCACCGTTTCAAGTTCAACTCCTATTTCACGCTGAGTATTCTGTGCGCCCGTGGTATGACTTAGGACGAGCCGGCTCATTTAGTGCGTCCGCATATGCTTCAGCATATGCACTCCCACGGCTGAATACTACTGGTTTTATTCGATATAAGTTATATTTATTGAATAAGTTAAGGCATTCTGTGGCATGCGAGCGTTGGCTCAGTGGAATCGGTGGCCGGCAGAGTGCAGAAGTGTTTCCAAACCAATACGACTTGCGGCACTTAAAAGAAAGAGATGACACAGCACTATTCATCTTAGATGAGGCTCCTGCTAGTTTGCTTCCCTATTTTTCAAAAAGCACTGAAACCCGCGCAAGCAAATCAGAGAAATCCGGCTAAATTGTGTTATATTATTGTAGCCAGAACAAAAATTCTAATATTTAATGTTATTATATTTAATGTTAGTTATACAGTAGAACATGATACCAACGTTTCTATGCAACTAAGGGCATTGATCCGAGATAAACATATGTCCAACTTCGGATGTACCAGAGCCAGAGCCAGATTAAATCAGTGCACTTGATGCGACAAGTTCGCACGACTTCAACGGCGTGGAATACGAACTGTTGGATACGATCGGTGGCCTATTGTGAAATGAAACTTCTTCCATTTCTTCGTATATTCTGCTGGACATCACAAAATTCCAATATTTATAAGTAGAAGTCCATAAAGTGCCGCTGTAATTGCGGTATCTCTCCGTAACTTTATTTAATTTTCAGTCTTTTTCGCTATTCCTTATTTCTTTAATGAAAACCGAGACAAACGAGCAGGAAGCTCATCACCAGATAAGCGGTCGTCCGCCGATAGGCACCAAGCCAGCCCCTGCTGGCTCTCTTTTGGAGAAAGTCGTATTATTTAGGAAATAGCACTGTAGGCAGCTGGTTCCACAGAGTGGAAGTGGGCGATGCAGAATACTCTAATTAATTAATTACGATATATTGATAAAAGCAGCAATATATTAATAACCTAGTCGACTGTTAAGTCAAGTCGTTTCGGTTTAGTGTCAGACGTTCTGTAGAAATGAGGATCTCTTTGAACTTGGCCGCGCTTCATGCAGCTTTGAGTGCTGCGCGTGAACTTACGTAAAGTTAAGCTTTTTAATTAATATACGTGATAAATTAAGAATAACAAATTTCAGTACATTTTCGCACAAGCCTTGGTTTTAAATCAGTTTCTAATATGTATATTATAAGACAGTGGAATTTCGACAAATCGAAACTCGTTTAGTCGAAATATGCGTATATATAATAATCTCCAATTAATTAGAGTTTGCAACTAGAACTCAAAAACGAGGTGCAGTTAGTAAAATAGTGTGGCGTCTTGTTATATCTTCTCCGAAATCAGCAATTAAATTAGTTAATTAGTTTTTTCTAGTGCATTGAAATTCATATAAATAAATGTGTACCATAAATCTAAGTCGACATGTTGTTTCACTTTAACTCCACAAGTCAAAAA
The DNA here is from genome assembly GCA_018230265.1 of Delias oraia. NCBI lineage: Eukaryota > Metazoa > Arthropoda > Insecta > Lepidoptera > Pieridae > Delias > Delias oraia. The sequence goes on from DWCF01005163.1 coordinate 11,451, forward strand.
ATATTCTTATAAACCATACGTTTATAAGTCAAAGTTTTAGCAAATTAATCCTATATATTATCTTGAAATTCTCGTTAACTCGAACATTCATTAACTGGATTTTTTAACTTCCCTTGCCATTCGAGTCATCGAGATCCCTCTGTATTAGTAACTGACCTTGGCCTGTATCTTGTGAGCGTTTTCCTTGTTGATGACCTGTTCCACGGCGGCTGGCACCAGTATGTCGCACTTCTCGAACAGCATGTTCTCGCCCTCGTAGGTCTTCGCTCCGGGGAAGCCCATTATTGTTCCGTTCTCGATCCTGTAGTCCTCGAGAGCCTGAAGACACCATTACACGTACATTACTACCTGTCGTATTTACTAGTGAACAAAACAACAGTTTGACGTGCCTTTTTAAAGGATAAATTTAAGATATTGTACAGAATTATCACAAATTCGATTCGAAAATTTTGGAGTTTGTCATATGGAGTGGTATATTTCTTGACTTGAGAAATCTTTAAACTATACTTCTATTAGGTACAAGTACCTAAAGGTACGGCGGACGTCGTCCTTATCGGTACTCAAGCTACCGGATACAGAGTGTGAACCCTCAGAAATCCATTGGCCCACTCAACCCGAAAGACAGATACACTAAAAACATTACTCTCCGTTATTGTATTCGTATAAAAAGTAGATATTCTTCTGCTGGTACCTGCGTACTAATTTTCAGCCAAATTACTTCAGCCGTTCAAGAGATCTAAATAGTGGAACAAGCACGACTTTCTTTTATATATTCAAATAGATATTAACGTATGTTTTTACTTAAGTTAAACAGCGAACGTAAATCATTATGCTACTTTAGTAGCGTTTGGTAAATAGATTAAGATAAATATTTGTGCTAATTTAGTCGCGTTGGTCACGTTACGCAAAGGCGTGACTCGTCCATAAGGCTTGTGCTAACTCAAGTTCAGTGAACTGTGGATATTGCTTTTTTATATAGCAGACTAGATGGGCGGGTCTCTTTGGTGGCAAGAGACCATCGCCGCCCATAGACAATCGCACCACAATCAGCGCTGTGATTGTTTCCGCTCCTTCAGTTCGATGGTGCCAGCCGTTGCCACTTCAACTTGCTAATACGGCGGGCAATGTCGGCTGCTTTGGTTCGTCTGTGGATAACCTCATTTCTGGCTTTATCTCGCAGCGAGACTCCCAGCATTGCCCTCTCCATAGCTCGCTGAGTGACTGAGCTTCTCCATCAGGCCCACCGTGAACAACCACTTTTAAAACAAAATATACATTCTATCAATACCGAAAATCAAAGCCAATGTCCATTTCGTTGAGAATCTTTCGCAACTAATAGTTCACTCTACACTTTGCAATCACACAAGCAAGATGGAAACATTGTTTTGTCTGATATACTCAATATTTGTTAGGGCATAGCCAACAACGGAACAGGCGGGTCTCATTTATGGCAACGCCGCCCATCACCAGCCTTATCCAGGTTTTGTTTCCGGACATTTTAACCTTGCCGGTGTGTAAGAACGCTCAATGCGTGACGAAATTATAATTGCGCTTAGATAAGGATGGCTGATTAGTAAAAAAGTTATCAACGAGAAATGACTTCACAATGACAAGAAGTAATTAATGTAAGATAACACTTTTTTAATTAAGATAAAACTTAAATTGGCAGAAATTAAATTCCACCGGAATTCATAATTAAGGTTAATAAAACTCATACATTATTCAACGTCGACAATATGAAGCTCGCTCATTGAAAAATACTATAGAAATATTTCTTTCTTAATAGGACCATATTCTTTCACAGCTTAGGTCGGGTGAGTGTCCTTAATACTGTCACACTCTCCGATGTTGAAGCATATGCTGACGCATTAATTGGGCCGGCTCGTCCGAAGCGATACCACTGGCTCACACATTACTCAACGTGAAATGGTAGTTGTACTTAAGTGGTGCCTTTCCTGTGTTTCGCTGAGTGTGTGACGATATCGGAGGCCCTTAAAAATGCCGCTTAAGTGGCGTAAAAAAGCCGACAACACAAGTAATGCGTAGACTTTGGCGCGGTTATCTATGGGCTTTGGTTTTCTATTTTCATATAGAAGACCTGCCTGCTCCGCTGTCCGCTATACCATAAAAAGCGCTTTAATATGTCTGTTTAGAAAAATGCCAGTAAATTAACACGAATATATATGTGTACATGTGTGTGTGTGTATTATCGTGCGAAAGTTATTCCTCCACGTCTTTTTCAAATCCGCCTACCACGAAAATGTCTTGCCTTTTCGGGTTCGTATATATAGCGAATGTCGTGCACTAATGCTAATTGACACATTATCACTGTAAATCATAGCCTGTGTGTTGTTCTAATGTAAGAGCAGCGGCGGGGCCAGGCATACACCTCATGTGGCCAGACAGATTTCGCGAGGCCGTTTGCGGCGACCTGAAGATAGACTGTATTAATTTAAAAAAAGTATTCTTCACTGTATTCATAAAATTAAAAATGAAAAAAAATTGTCGCTTTGAAGCATGTCTTTTAAGGAATGCATAAAAAAGCTTGAGCCGCGAGGTCCCTGATTTGGCGAGCCCACAGCCGGTGGCCACGCCACCTTTTCATATGAGCTATATAATTGCTAACTTTTCTTAATCAAAATGAAATCAAATTAATTTCAATACTTTTTGTAAGTACAGTATTAATACTCACAAATTTTCTGATCTGTCGTGCGTTGTCATATTGTACTTAGTGTACAACATAGTCAGGAGCGTATATTTTGGTGTTTTAAAGATATTTAATGACACTACGTAGGAGGTACGTGCGCCTGAAGTAGGTAGCCTGTGTTGCAGGCGCCATGTCTAATTTATTTGTTGTTCTACAATGAGCAAGTTAATGCTACACGAATACAGTTTACTAGATAAGTAAAATGCCAAAAAATGCAATGCACTCAGTTTGAATTAGTTTGAGTTAGTTTTTGCGTGAAAGAATACCAAACATCTATTCATACTTACAAACTATTTGAACTCACTTTAGGGTCAATGCCGTCTGGGTTGTGTATGGCTCCGTCGTGCTCAATGATGCCGACGCAGGTGGCTCCAGCTCGGACCAGGTACCGGCAGGTGTGAAGGCCGACATTACCAAATCCCTGGACGATGAACGTCTTGCCGCCCCAACCGGGTGTTGTGCCTGGGGAGCAACTCGTTTACCACCTTGGATTTCATTTACTATATGCTCGAATCTGTCCGTGTGGTTACCGGATCAGAATAGTACCACTCCCAGTCTTCCTAATGGGATGTCGTAAGAGGCGACTGAAGGACACTTCACCGGAGGGTGGGCAGCAGCGCCCTTTCGAGTACAGCAGATGTTCTGCGA
>DWCF01005164.1:0-14803 GCA_018230265.1 Delias oraia
TTAAAAAGTTCTAGAAATTTAATCAACCTAAAATTAAAAGCAAATTTTTAATTACTAGTTTTAAAATATGACTGCCTTTAGTTAATATACGTGATTCTCAGACGTAGACATTATAAAACATAGATTATAACAATTTTCGAAAAAGAAAAAGAAATGCAAATGCAAAATTTAAAAGAGTTTTCTTTTCATTTGCATTATTCTAGGAATTGTAACTTTATATTCACAAACTTTCTAGAATATGCATTCATCTATATATAAAAAAAATATGTGGTGCATTTTTGCTTACTTTTCTACGAAAAACTCATTAGAATATTACGGAAATTCATTTAATAACATTTTATTTGGAAAAACCACCTCAGCTCTTCCGCCTCACCACATGATCATATATTTCAATGTGTGTATATTTGGGCGAATAGATCCGTTGCTTGCTAGTATTTTGGCCCGGGTCCTGTTGCGGATCTGGGCAGATTATTTTGTGGTCGTGACGATTTTGAAACAGGAGACCTCGATCTGGATCCATAACAGGCTGAAAAAATATACAATCAACACAATGAACATATTTTTTTTATTATATAGCGAACAACGGAGCAGGTGGGTCTCTTATATGGCATGAGAACACCACTGCCCATGGATAACCGTGCCACTTTATGATGCAGCTAATGGTAAGACCAGAACATTGCCCGTGGACAACTGCATCATTGCCAGCGCTTATAGTTGCCATTTCGGCTTATTTACATCACATAAGCGGCAGCCGATAGGGGTCCTCAGCTCCGGTACCCTCACTAATTCAGCGAGACACAGTCCAAGAACAGGTGTGATACTATGGGCTAATAGAATGCCGGCTCTTTTGTACCCATAGTATCACACCGGTACGAACTGGCCTAATTGGTACATCATAATGGTTCAGTCTGATTCTCCTGCGAAGAACAGCTTTATCTTAGTCGATCGAACACAGACAAAGCCATCCAAATGCGGAATACAATTAATAAATTAAACTATTGACTAAAAACTGTTCGTTCACGATAAGTTTCATTTGAATTCCAACCAAATCTAATTTGAATCTGAATTGCATTGAGTGACGGAAACTATGCAAGAATTTCATTCGAAAGTTCACACTAAAGCTCGATCGGCACATTTCACTCCGGCCGCAAGAACCGGCCATTTCCGGATGAGTCTGAGACACAAACCTCTCAAAAGATAATCTTTATTTTAGTTAAAAAAAAATCAAATTAGCCACTACTGAACTTGCAAATCGGGAATGAGCGAGTCACTTAAAAAAAGAATCACTCCTATAAAAATTCATACAATTACTGGTTTATAAGTTTATACATATAAGGGTGACAGCCCCATATGACAGTACTTACAATCCAAATAACATATATTTTCAACGGAATTCGAACTCTAAGCACTTAACTCGTCCACAAAGAAATATATACGAGTTATTGATAAATATTTTATTACAATTCCTACATATCATCATCAACATCGTCATCATCAGCCTATCAAATCCACATAAATCTATTGTTTAAATAAAAAACTACATGATTTTCTAAACGTATACAATAAAATCAAATCAAAAACAAAAAAGGCTTATTAGTTTTACCACGAGTAAAAAAGCAGAACGGCCATAAATTCCAATCAAAAGTAATATGAGCATATCGATCTCTGAACTCTAATAAGCTGTCAATACCATCGAAGCAATACATCCCATTATACTGCCGACAGAAGCGTGTGCCTTGTGAGAGACAATACTACTTACCTATAAATTAATTTATAAATAGCGAAACTCTTCGGCGTTGCTGTACTGCAATCTGCGTTAAGAGATAATTATTTTCTAATTAAAATCTTTTCTGTATTTGTGTAAATATTAGGAATTGAAAATTCTAAAATACTCTAAAAACTTTTTACTACTTAGAAATCGGTTTATTTTAAGTAAAACTCAAAAATACAATACAGAAACGTGTTGCTCTAAAGAGAAACAACATTTGATTCTATTTTACTTATTATCAACGTTCTATTACAACACACTCATATGTTACATAAATTAGAAAAGAAAGCAATGACAAGCTGCGAAATCACAAAACACAACACATCTGTTGTGTTCGAGAACACAATATAAACTCCTGTGCATGAATGTCCCTCTAACAAGAAACCCAACATATTAAACTTTAGTCACATATAAAAGTATTAGAGATAGGATGAATTACTTTATTTGTAATAATATGAATTATAATTAAGAATTTTAAGACTTTTATTTTCCGATAAACATTCATATTGTACTCGTATTGAGTTCGTAGTTTGTAGTTCAAGGACTTTGTAGCTTAATGGTTTTAAAAGTGTATCATGAAGCGAGAGAAATCGGGTTCATATCCCGGTCCGGACAATTATAATTGAATTTTATAATTTATTCGGTATTCTGAAGAGCTTGACGAGCGGGCGAGTGTCTTAATACTCGCACCCGTGGGAGAGCCATCCTGAAGCATGTGCGGACGCACTAATTTGGCCGGCTCGCTCGCAATGACACCACAGGCTCACAGAATACTCAGCGTAAAAGGGTACTTGTACTGTGTTTCGCAGAGTGAGTGAGGACTTCGGAGACCCATAAAAGTGCCGCTTAAAAAATGACAGCAACACAACCAATGTGCGGACTGTGGTGCAGTTGTTCATGGGCGGCGGTATTTATACGAATATTTTTAAGAATTCACAGACGCTATAGCAAACTGTCGAAATTAAATACTAATAATTTTTACCGAAAGTAAATACAACGATAGTACTATTATCACCCATGTTCTTACTGCCTAAGCTGCAGTAAGCATAATAAAACGAACAGTGCTTTCAGGCATGCAATTCTGCTTTGATAGCCATGTAACCTATGTCTAATTTTATTAATAAAATAAATATTTCATGCCGAAACACAGTTATGCTTTTTGGATTTAAATGATATTTATGGTATGAAAATAATAATATACTTTAAAAATACGGGAAATAACATTTCATTCGCGTTTTTTAATATTACAATTGACAAAAAGATATACAAACCACGTGCTTGTAATAAAATTTAATATTTATTTATCCATATTTATGAAATACATACAATTTTAAAAAAATGTATAATTTATATAATTTATATTTGTTATAATATATATTATATAATTTCAGTAGACAAAATAGGTTGGATATATATTAACAGTGAATGTTTAAAGTGTTATTAAAATTATTGTTTAATTATTTTTATTTTATTATTAATGTTTATTCTTCTATTATTTAATTTTTCAATAATTTTAATATTACTTTTAACATAAGTTTAATTTACTCTTTATAGCCGTATATTACGGTTCTTTAAAGAATAGCGCCGCCCATTGCCAAACGCGCCACAGTACGCGCTTTGGTTGTGTTGCCGGCTTTATACGTTTTAGAGCAGTGATAGCGTTAAGCGCGACAAATTTCAAATTAATAAATATTAATTACATCTATATAAAACTATTATATATTAGTACAATATGAATCATATAGACATAGTATCTTTCACATTCATATTTTATACAATAGATGCAAGACATTTATAGAATTTCATACGAGCGAAAACAAAAAGGCGACAATAGTCATACAATAAAACTTTCACAATTTAATACGACAGGCGAGCACATATTCAAATCGTCTTTTGAAAGTGAAACTTATTTAATAACATGAAAAAAAGAGAGGCTGCGATACACTTGTACCTGGATTTGCATTTCATAGTTTTACTGAAATACTTTTGCGTTTGCAAAGGGAATATTTTATGAGTTGCGATAGAGTAGTTTGGTTAAAGTTGGGAACAAAAAAATTTGGTTCATATTTTAGCGACACTTTTGGCTTTGATGCATTATTTTTGCATGTAGGCTATAATTGACTATATATTCTACATCGTAATTACTACAGCTGATCTTATTTCGCATTGTTCGTTGAGCAATATGATGAAGCACCGAGGCGTGATTTTAGGCACACAGACGGCTCCATTAACGCAAAGTTACAAGTAATATTTTCAGTTTAAAGCTAAATGTATGGTACATTATAAAGTTTTAAACCTTTTAACAGTTCAGGCGTCTATAACTATGCGGTATTTATCGGACTAATTCCTACAAATTTAATGGCAGTCTAGTATAAGTTTGTATGGAAGGAGCTTGTGAAAGTACCATTATTCCTGACAGGTAAGAGTATATTTAAACAACATACGTAGAACAAATTAGAATTATTTATTGCATTTTATAATAATAATAATAAGAAAAATACATTTGCAACATATATTATCATAATGTTAAAGAACTAATTCATATTATTTAATTATACTATAAGAGACATTTTCTTAGTAATCTGTCTCGTTTTTGCAACAAGAAATGCATTTCATTGAAAAAAATACAATATTTAAGACATTCTTTCTAGTAGTTAATAATAATACTTGGGCAAACTTTATCTGTTTCTTAAATGTAACATTGGTAGCAATTTACAGTTAGCCTAGTTATGAGCGTTTATATTGCACATACGGGTATATGAATCACATTTTTCTGGCTCACAGCTTCACATACGAAATGATTGAGTAGTTTCCCTATTTCTTTATTTTTGTGTTTGTTATAAAGGAATGAGTGGGAGATTTGTATTATAAGGTACCGGGTTCGATATCCGATCTGGCTTTGCAGGAAACGTAATCTATGTTTTTATGGCGGACAACCGAGCAGGTGGGTCTCCTATATGATAAGAGAACATCTCCGACCTTAGACAACAGCGCCAAAGTCCACGCTTTGGTTGTGTTGGCGGCTTTTTAAGCCAGTTAAGCGGTACTTTTAAAATCCTCCGATATCCAATCTCATTTAGCGAAACGTAGTAGCAACTACCGTTTCACGCCCGTTATATTCTGAGCCCGTGGTGTCACTTCGGACGAGCTGGCCCAATTATTGAGTCCACATATGCTTCAGCATAGCTCTCCCACGGTAGGGTCGCTAACTTAAAATATGTACCAATGAGTTTATTCGAATAAGTTTAACGTGGAAAAATGATAAAAATACGAATATACCTTGTAATTCCTGCTAATATTACTTCGCACGGTCCCATGCCTCCAGTGATAGTAGCCCAGGTCACTATCTCTAGGCCAGAGCATTTTGTTGCTTTTAAAAAATGGCGCCCAATTCTCAGAAATGAGCCGGTGAGCGTAATCAATGTAGCCGGAAATTTCGAAACCGCCTCTAGTGAAGTGCCGGATGAATATTATCGACTGCAACAACAGTATGTTATGAAAGAAAATGTTTAAAACATTTTAAATCACGGAAAATTTTTCAATTCATAAAATGGAACTGTCAAAACATATTTTAATTATTTTTAATTCCATAACACACAGCAGCCTTAAATTACTTTTTAATGTTATATATAAATTCTCGTGTCACGATGTTTGCTGCTCCACCGAAATCAATAGACCGATTTTATGATTATGTATGCATATCAGTTAGATATGAAAATCACTCAATATCTACTTTACTAATTTTTAAGGTCAGTCCAACCCATTTTTTTATATTTTCGTCATAAAAAATTCACACTATCCTAAATTTTCACCCTTGTACCACCAATCCCTATTTTTCTGTAGCGTTATTAGTACAGCCATGTGTACCTACAAAAAAACGTTTACCAGGGTCGGCAATTTATAAAAAAAGGTATTAAATTCATATATTTTTTTTAATTACTGTAATTAAGAATCTCAAACACCACGTTTAGGAGATACCATTGAGGTTTAACGGATTCCGTACAGAGTTATTTGTTACAATCCTACTTGTTCACATAAAATAAAAGCGTAATAAAATTACTATATTCTAAATTCAACACTAATAAGTGGAAAAAAACCTGGAGAATCCCAACTCTATTTGCCCTCTCCCGCACTGCCAGCTCCCGACTGAACTGGTCCCCTTCATCAGCACCTTCGCTGACCAGCACATAGGGTTTCACAATTGGGTACACTATACCATGAATTACTCTTCGACGTTTGTAAAACTCTTTTTCTTGTAACGTATCACCGTTGGCTCTAAAACAAACGAAATATATTTTCATCCGTGGGAGAGCCACGCTGAAGCCTTTGCGGACTCACTAAATAGGCCAGCTCGTCCGAAGTGATACCACGGGCTCATAGAATGCTCAACGTGAAACGGTACTTGTACTGTGTTTCGCAGTGAGTGAGGATATCGGAGGCCCTTAAAAATTCCGCTTAAGTGCAGGAAAACGCCGGCCACAACCATTGCGCGAAGTGTGGATGTCCATTGGCGGCGGTGTTCTCTTACTATATAGGAGACCTGCCTATTCCGTTGTCTGCTATATTATATAAATTATAGTTAATTTTCTATTCTATTTAAAGATATCCGATAAACTTGACTGTTTGGGGTTGAGAAGAAATATTGGTTCTGTCGGCATTTGCAATACTATTTGTCACGAGGAATGTTCTGAGATGTTTGGAATAATATCTGCTCTTAATTTCATAATTGAACATCTAAGCAGAATAGAAAGATTCATGCGTATCACCTTGATAGTTGGCGTTCCACAACTGAGCGTTTTTTTAAAGCATTTTGTGCCACTCGCCACTACTCTGTAACTTGGGAGCCATCAAAAAAAGAGCGTATCTATCCCTAAAATGCCGCAATGCACCAGCGGCCCAGCAAGGGATGAGGGTGTCTATGGGCGAAATGCCGCTTTACTTAGGTGAGCCTAGATATATATTATTAAAATATATTATATTATTATTATAAGGTCGCCTCTGACAGGTATTCATGGAAGTCCAAGGGAGAGGCCTATGTCCAGCAATGGACGTCTTACGGCTGAAATGATGATGATATTACAAAAGATATTTATTAGTAAAAAATAAAAAAGATTATGAAAAAAGGCCTTTAAAAGGCCTATGCATGTGTAGAGTAAAGATGTTTTATGTCCGCCGCCAAAAGCAACAATATTATACGAATCCCTGAACAAACATTAATATTTTACCTATAGCCAAATGCCGCGATAGTTCGGGCCGAGGGAATACTCCTCAGGTTGCGCAGGTCAGCAATTTCAATGAGTGAATCTAAATAATCCTCCCATGTTTCAAATTCCAACAGACGCCTGTCCGCTTCCACGCTTGCTGGATACTCGTTCTTTTTCTCCGCCATCGGTATGATCTCCTGATATTACTTGTGTAAATAACTAAAAAATATCATCAATTTTGTAATTTTGTCAAACAAATGTAATTTTTGGTGAAAAATTAAAATGACAATGGATGCGTTTTTGTCTACAGATTACATTAAAATATTTGTTTTCTCTGCCTAAACACACTATGCTCTGTGGGCAATAAAATAAAATAGTTGGTGATTGACCAGACATACCAATAAGCAAATAAGTGAACGTAGTAGTGTGATGAAGAAGGTGTCCATGAGCGGAGCACTGCTTGCCCTAGGTGAGCCTCCTGCTCGTTTGCCTCCGATTCCATATAAAAAAATAGTAGCCAGTGTTACCAGTTCTTGTTGGAAAAAGAGATGAAAAAACTAAAAACATAAATAAAATGATTAGATCTTAAAGTTAAAAACTCATAAGTATCGAATATGTTTATGAGTATTACAAAACCAACAATTTATACTTCAGCAATATTTTATTCAAGAAAAATGCGGGACAAATTACCGCTAATTGACTTAACCAAATTAACAAAATTTCCTATTAAACTGCTATAACGAAAGTAATGAAAACAGCTTTAAAATAGCCTTTAAGTAAATATTCGATAATGGTTAACACTTAATTTTTAACAACATTTAATTAATACTTTTTCGATATCTTCCGCCAAATTCCCTTGAAAAAATACATTATTTTGCTTCTGTCACTTAGCACAGATTTCATAAATTATATAATAGACAACTCAGCAGACGGGTCTTGATGGTAAAAGAACATCGCCGCCCAAGAACAACCGGGCCACAGTCCGTACTTTAGTTGTGTTGCCGGATTTTTACGTAACTTAAGCGGGATAATTTCCTCCTTTGTTATCCTCACTCACTCAACGAAACACGTACCGTTTTACGCTGAGCCGGCCCAATTTGTGCAACAGCATATGCTTCAAAATGACTCTCCCACGATTGAGCTTATAAACTAATAACACTAATGTTACAAAAATTACAAAAAGCTGGCAAAATAACGAATGCGTGCACTGTGGCGCGGTTGTTCAAGGGCGGCGGTGTTCTCTTATCATATAGGAGACCCATCTGCTCCGTTGTTCGCTATATATGGCATAAAAAAAACTTGGGTCGAGCTGGCCCAATATGTGCATCAGCATGGCTCCCCCACAGTTGAGCTTATAATCTAATAACACTAATGTGAGAAAAATTACAAAAAACAACACATTCAAATATCTCAATATAAGATAGTATTTGCTAAGCCCGGTTAAGTGACGTTTGCTAATTAATAGAAGATAAGCCGCTTGCTTGCAAACTTAGTTTTGACGTCCCATCTGCAACTCGCTCAAAAGGGTACGAAAGGTAAATGAGAAAACTTAATGTTACTTATTTTATACTTGGATATTTATGCTACCTGAAATATAAGTTCCGTTTTTGACAAATATAGGTCATGAAAGTGTAATGAGGGTTTTTGTATTGAGTTACTGTGATTTTTTCGCACAATTTGATTACCAGTCGTGTATCAAACCATCTACTCAGCTGGATGAAATGTTAATATTGACTTCAATATTAACATTGAAAAAATTTTAAAATATGGCCGTAGTAAAAAGTTAAAGCTCCAATAAATATGAATAGAAACACACATTCTGAATGAACATTTATTCTCAAATGCATTCGCCGAGAAAAAGATAAACTTGACTGCATCTAAAAGAAATATTATATATGTATGCGTACAATGTAGTAGAACAATTTTAACATTAAAGGTAATTTAGAAAATGGATTATAACATAAATTTAGGAAAAATATTATATTATAACAATATTTATTTGGTTTTATTGCATCTATTATAAAATAGATGTGAAATTTATATAATGTAAATTGATCTATTTAGTTAAGTATGACTTAATAAGTATCTTTAGTTTTTTATGGTATTGTAACATTTTTGATGGATCCCAAGCCTTAATTATGATTACAGTCCAGCGACAAAATATGTAATTCTAATTTAATGATACATGTTAAAAAATATGTTAATAAACGAATATTTAAATTAAACAAAATTTAAAATAATTTACTACGAGTTGCGATCAGCTAAGGATAATTTATATACAAACTTGAAGAAATCAATGCTAGTCAAGTCCTATTTTCTGACAACTGAGAGATAACGTTGCGAATAGTTTTTTTAATAGTATAATGGACAACAGAGCAGGTGGGTCTCCTATATGGTAAGAGAACTCCGCCGCCCATGGACAACCGCTTCGCAGTCCGCGCATTGGTTGTGTTACCGGCTTTTAACGCCACTTAAGCAGCATTATTAAGGGCCTTCGATATCCTCACTCAGCGAAACAGTACAAGTACCGTTTCACGTTGAGCATTCTGTGACCACGTAGTATAACTTCAGACGATTCGGCCCATTTAGTGCTTCCGCATATGCTTCAGCATGTTTCTCCCACGGGTTTGCACAGATTATATTTATAACAATGATTTAATACGAACATTGGAAAACTTTTACATAAAAAGTGTGACCTCATTGTTTTAAAATTTAGCGCCTGAAAGGAAATATGAGCAAACTAGAGCTGTCTCGTTGCAACTTATAAGAGGATAATGTGAACTTTGCTTATTTTCTCGTATAATGTAAATGCTGCTTGAGCTGAATTTAAATGTGCGGAAAAGTGACACATACTTATTTTTATGTTGACATACACTTTATTGTTGCACTTTATTTGTGACAGATTTTATTATTATTGAAAAATAAATATTTTAGCATAATAAAATCAGCCTTAGCCAATTTATTACTTCTTTATTTTATTTAGAGTTTCTAGTGAATGAAGAAATGAAATGAAGTAATTTTTAATAATATTATAATTTACCTTGTTCTTTAACAATCTAAAACTAGTTTTATGTCCCATATATATAAATTATAATTGTAAGCTACTTTGTGAATTACTCACCCGTAGGAGAGCCATGCTGAAGCATATGCTGACGGACTAATTGGGCAGGCTCGTCCAAATTGATACCACGAGCTCACAGAATACACAGCGGGAAACGGTACTTGTACTGTTTTTCGCAAAGTTTGTGAGGATATCGGAGACCCTTAAAAGTGCCGCTTAAGTGGCGTAAAAAGCCGGAAACATAACCAAAGCGCAGACTGTGACACGGTTTTTCATGGGCGGCGATGTTCTCTTACCATATAGAAGACCAACCTGCTCCATTGTCCTTTATAGTATAAAAGATATAATTCAAAAGTATATATAATAAATTTAAGTCAAAGTCAAATATTTTTATTCAATGTAATGATGGTATACATATGAATCACATTTCCAGCAACGATTTAAACACATTTCTGTATTTGGTTTTCAGATTATTGTCATTATAGCAGTGTAGATTCAGCATTCTGTTACCACCCAATCTGAAGATTTGTTTCGTTGGAAAACTAATCCAGAACCATTTAGCAACATTGAGCGTGACTCGTGACACACTTGGCCTCGAGGTGGCTATCATATTAAATACTGGTTTCTCTAGTATGGTAATGCCACAACACAATCCTATTTGTAATTGGAGTACATTTACATCTGAAAGTGAAGTGATTTATACACAGACCGCCTGTGCCTGTATTGTGACTCCTTTGAACTGCTAAATTGATATCAGCGTCTTGAAATTTTCGGGAGTAAAATATTCGTAGTAGCGTAGTATCGTTCAGAAAGCAATGCATATATTAATACATTTGAAGGTCTTTTCAATTCAGGGGCAAACATTTTGCATTTTATAATATGTTTATAAAATTTTGATTTTGATACCTTTACAAAACATACGTTAATTTTAAAGATTATATTTAAATAAAAATATCCGAACAACTGTTGAGTGATGTGGAATTATAAAATAAAGTAAAAAAACTGCCAAATTCACGTAACTTCTAGCTACTTTGGGTCAGAAATCAGTTTCATGGCAGAAGATTTGATCAGATTTCTTTTACAGAATTTTCAACATGAAACACAACCAACAAGTGGACTTTGGTGCGATTGTTCTTGGGCGGCGGTGTTCTTTCCATATAGAAGACCCGCTCCGTTGTCCGCTATAGAATAATAAAAAATTAGCCAACAGGCATCTTAGAGGCATGACGGTTAAAACGTAAATGTGTTACAATTTAAACTTAAGATACAATTTGAACCAGGTGTTGAAGGAACTCACATAAGATTTCACTCAATACGCGCCAACAACTAGCTTCTTGAATATCCTGGACGATTAAACTCAAGAGATTGAATTCAACATCAATTTAGAAAAGTAGGTACTTACATCCCCTTGAATCTTTTTGAAAATACAAATCGACATGTCTTTGTCCGCTGTTTCGGCTGCGTAGTTATAATATTATTTAAAATTGAATTTCAAATCTAAAAGACTTTTTGTCATAAAATTTAAAATTTATCATTATTATAAAAATGTCTATATACTAGGGGACGTAACACGTCGTCCTGCCCGGTACGCAAACGGGTCCAATTATGAACCATCAACAAACCATGGGCACACTAAACCCGAAAAACAGAAACACTACACATTACCCTCCCTTTCTGCATTCGGATAAAAGCTTGTCCTTTTCCTGGTTCTAAGCTACTTCCCCACCGATTTCAGTCATATCAGTTCAGCCATTCTTGAGTAATAAGTAGTGTTATTAATACGGCTTTCATTTGTATATATTAAACTAAACTGTATGGGTTCGTCCCCATTGCCTTCCCCTTGAGGAGAGATAATTTTTTTAATATGTGTACTATCAGTCTAGATGTCGTTCACTCTAGCCAGAATTGTTAATGATTACTTAATTATTGACTAGAAGAGACAAAATTCTAATGACATAGTTTCCTAAGAATCCTCCATTGGAACTTCCAGATACTTTAATTGCAAATAGTTTTATATTAAGTTTTAAGCGTTTCATTCCAACCTCTTTGCATTATGAAATCAATTATTTTTGTCAGATTCTAAACAATTACATAAATAGAGGCTAGTCTTGGAAATGCCCCGGCTGGTCAGGGAGCTGAAATTATCGGAAACGTTAATTTTCTGAGAAATAAATTTTTAAACTTTGTTTTACATAATTTGTATCATATTTTAATGATAACTGACACTTTTTTTATTCATATTATAATTATTTGTCTCATCATCATCATCATCATCAGCCCATTTAAGTCCACTGCTGGATATAGGCCTCCCCCAAGGTTTGTCTATTGGTTATTTAATATGTAAATTTATTGCTTCTCACAATAACATACACATAAAATGCCGAAGTAAAAACTTCGCCATGTTTTGTAATATTATAAATTTAATAAACCGAGTTTAAATTAAAACTATAAGTGAGAAATTAATCAAGTGTATCTTATCATACGCCGGCTTTGATCAAAAGATATTTTAGATTAATTTTCCAATATTTAATTAATATTTGGTCGTTATTAAATTAAATTTATATTTTACATTTAATTTAATAATAATAAATAAATAAATGTAAAATATAAATTTAATTTAATAACGACTATAATAAAGATATCATATAATATATATATATAATATGATATGATTGTAAGAATATAATATAGATTTTATTGCTAAGTATAACGATTTTGACCGGAACCACAAACCTACTATCTTGCTTGCAACTAATAAAACTCGTACAACTTTACCCATTAACACCGCCTACGTATTTCGTGAAATACTAGTGTACTTAATGATGTTTCAGATATAATTTTGCCCTATTTAGGTTATATTCATATGTCAGTGTTGACTAATAATATGATGATGATGAGTGTTAAAAGTTATACTTAGGTTTGTAATGATTAAATTATGAAACATTATTTTAAAAAAAAATCTATAGTTAATTAATTGTAATCATAAAAAATTAATAGTATTAAATGCAAAATTTTATATTTGTTGTGATTTTACAATGATTTGTCGTGTATAAGTTATAATCAAGTTCTTGAATATTTGAAGTATGTGTATCAGTAAATATTAATATTTAGATTAATGCTTCATGCGAAGTTGCAGCTTGCAACAGTTCGAGTGTCTGATGAATATCAATTGTGCGCTTAATTTTGATCATCAGTGTAAAGCGGTCTCGAAACTTCACTTAATATCATTTGAGCGAGTTGAATCATATGATTTCACTTGATAGATGTGTGAATAAAAGTTCTGTAATGAATACTTTTTGTAAACACTAATTTTCTCGTTTAACTTAAAGATCTTTTACAAAAGAATTTTCCACTTTAAATTGGTGTTTTCTCGCGTATCCCAACCCTCGTCTGTTCTGGATGTAAATTCTTTTTTAGTACCTTTGAACCAACAAGTTGGAAAAAACCGGAAAATAAAATACAAAAGAATTACCTACAGGAAAATGTCTCGAACACAAATTCGTGCCCTGTTTTATGAGGGGTCGGTCTAACATTGAACATGGCATGCCTTTGTCTGATTATAAAGAAAAAACTCCGATTTTCTTGTTCCTATCGCATTCCGAGATCGCAAACACGCGACAGATCGTTTGATGCCAATTGTATCGGTATGTAAATAAAATCGGATGTGAAAATATTGTTTTATTTGAAGATTGTTTTATTAGAATGGAAAATAACATTTTCGTATACAAGTTTATTGTGTCACGATTGAAGCTTTTTAAAACAATAAATATATGTGCTTTAAAGTTTTTAAAAAGTAAGCGGATATACTGTATCAATGCATGGCGCATGCGGTTAATCCGAATTTGGTAATAATCAAAATACCAGCTTACTAATGTGTTTATATAAAGGTCAGTCTTTTTAACTTATTTTCAAACGTATTATATTATAATATCAGAGTATTGCAATTAAAATTAAAATGACTATTTACCAAGCGTAATCTAATACGTAAGTAAAATTAAAAACAAAGTTCTTCTTATAATAAATTCCATGCGTCATCAAATAAAATTAAATTTAATAATCGAATAGAGTATTTAAAACGAGTAAGCTAAGATTATTCGAGAATTCAAGCTAAATTCCTACCACTTGCATTTCAGTTTTAATAAAGCCTGGAACTTTAATATTTACCTCAGAGAGAAAATTTCATCTGCCTTTATGAGTAAAATCTACACTTAAAATTACTTTGGAATGATGCTATCCGTGTCATTTGTATCTTTAACTATGCATTATAAATTAATACTAATTATATTTTTGGTTTTATATTTGTTATCACTTATTAGTTTTATGAATAGTTTGAAAATATTAATTCAGATGTCTGAAAACATTTTCAAGCTCTCCATTTTACATTGAACTCAGGCTTTTTTTTCTATATTATCAGTAAATGTTATGATAAATATGAAATTTACAAATATAAACCATATTGAAGACTGAAATATTTTAACGTACTCAAACTTTTAATCATTTTAATTGTGTATTTTTTTTAAATGATGGTCATTTTGTCATAGTCAATTTATCAACTTCCAATAAAAATATATTACAATAGTATTATAGTATAAAATAGTAGAAATCTCCACTTAGCAGTTACGATAATAATTTCAATAAACAAATTGAAAAATCCGTCCACGAAGATTTTATGAAAATACAATTATTTTCGTCATTCATCATAGGCCTGTTCTCTGAGGGTGGAAATCTTCTTAGCAAATATTTGATGAGTCATCGAGTGGGACATTGGAA
>DWCF01005165.1:0-14798 GCA_018230265.1 Delias oraia
TTTTGAATTAATAATACTCAGCCGGAAGCTATTTATCATCTTAAGGCATCGCCGCCCATGAACAACCGCGCCATAGTCCGCGCATTGGTTGTGTTGCCGGCTTTTTACGCCGCATAAGCGGCATTTTTTAAGGGCCTCCGATATCCTCACTCACTTTACGAAACACAGTACAAGTACCGTTTCACGCTGAGTATTCTGTGAGCCCGTGGAATCAATTTGGACGAGCCGGCCCAATTAGTGCGTCACCATATGCTTCAGCATGTCTCTTCCACGGGTGCCACACTATTAAGACACTCGCTACGGACAATTATAAATTATAAATTAAATTATAATTTATAATTGTCCGTACCGGGATTTGAAATCGATACCTCTCGCATCATGGTATACTTTTTAAAACCATTAAGCTACGAGGCTCTCAAAAATTAAACATACTTATCAATTATGATTATTTTTTATATTAAATAATATAAATGATAATATTATATATAATATTATAAATATTTATATAAATGATTAAATATTTTTTTCATTTCAGACATTTTTGTTTTAATCCAATGTCGTTCGCCCACTCAACCTTCGTAGTGGCAATATTAACGATCATTGAATATTGCCGTAAGTCAGTTATCAACCTATAACTTTTAACAACTTGGCTTTTTCAACAAGATCGCTAAATATAACGTTTTATTACATACAGAGACAACATGTTGAAATTTCATAACATTTATTAACATCTTACTATAATTATGTCACTGGTTATCTTATTTCTTAAATTTATAACAGCAAAAGGAAACGAGTAGAGAGGTTTTTATGCATGTTTGAACGTGTGGAAGGTTATACACCGTGAGGATCGGCTACAGTGAAGCCTTAAAACCTGGACTCCTGCCAGAGTGTCCGCAAATTGCGGCCGCTTTCCAAACGATTAGGTTGGTAAAAGATGTAAGATAAAAAAATACTAGTCGAGTTGATAATTTTTTGCTTTTTTTATTGTCTCTTACTGGTCCTAAACTAAAAGAATATATATTATGATATTGCTAAGATAATATTTGCTGCAAAAATAATATAATTTACCGATGTGAAGAAACAAATTGGAAATCGCGATTTGTATATTATATATTATGTATATACAATAAACATACAATACCCATATTGGCGCTAGAGTACAGTGTGTAAACTCAAGATCAACATTATTTATGTGTCTATTTAATAGAAAGGGGGTGTTTGAATTTTCTACCATTGTCTTTCCTCCTGCGCCTGGCATGACGAATTAATTTGCTTTTTATCTGATACTTCTTTTAATTACTGCAGGACACTTACTTTCTGAGGTCCTCCGCCAAGATTTTCATCTTGGAAGTAATTTAATGAAACGTAATATAATTTATTAGAAATTTCACCATGTCGAAGCATATGCTGACGCACTAATTGGGACGGATCGTCCGAAGTGATACCACGGGCTCACAGAATATATAGCGTGAAACGCTACTTGTACT
Organism: Delias oraia; assembly: GCA_018230265.1. Taxonomy (NCBI): domain Eukaryota; kingdom Metazoa; phylum Arthropoda; class Insecta; order Lepidoptera; family Pieridae; genus Delias; species Delias oraia. The sequence continues at coordinate 1,488 of DWCF01005165.1, forward strand.
GTGTTTCGCTGAGTGAATGCGGATATCGGAGGACCTTAAAAATGCCTATTAACTGGCGTAAAAACCCTGCAACATAAACTGTACGCGGTTGTCCATGGGCGGCGGTATTCTCTTACCATATAGGAGACACACCTACTCCATTATCCGCTATACCATAAAAAACCGATCATTATGATTTTGCGAAAATGAACGTCTGCCTTAATTAAGTATATATGGGTTTAAATAAAACAATTAACGTAAATAATGTTATGTAAAAGAGTAAATTATGAATGCTGCGAAACGCAACACCCAGGACGTGTGCCAAAATATATAATTTACATATTACATATATAATTATATTTTATATGACGGAAGTTTGTAAAGTATTGTAATAATGCTTTAATAATACCAAGGGCTGACAGAATACTCAGCGTAAAATGGTAGTTGTACTTGAATTGGTATCTCTACTATTTTTCGTCGAGTGAGGAAGGATATCAGAGATTCTTAAAAATGCCGCTTAAGCGGTAAAAACCGGCAACACAACAAATCTGCGGACTGTGGCGCGGTTTTCCATGAGCGGCGGTGTTCTCATACCATATATGTGACCCATCTTCTCCATTAACTGCTATACTATTAAAAAATATTAAAACATATATATTAAACACCTTTACATCAAACATGCGTTTTAGTTCGATGAAGAATAAAGTAAACCAAATTAAAGAAAACTTTTTGTTTTAATATTATAAAATATATTCACATGTTAAATTTTATTGAATTACTTAAAGAAAACATTGAAAGAGTAACATTATCATTATTCTTATATAGAATTAATATTTAATAAGTTAACCGAAACATTTTACCTAAAATAAAATTCTTAATCCCAAATTAATTAATTCAATGAAACTAGTACTAAACTAGTAATATAGAATGCCTGATCGCTAATGTTATTGAAAATGTTATCCCTACAGAAACAGTTGTACATAAGAGTAAAATAAACGAGTTTAATATGGAAAAATAAAATAAAAACGGCTTTTAAAATAAAACTTCACTTCAAAAGGCCGGATATAATATCTGTACAGTTTTCTCTTATCCAGTTAGACCTCTATGGCTGATCCGGTTTCATCCGGTTTTCAGAACCGGTTATGTCGGCTTGCTTTGTGGATGAGATTCAATTGAGCTGAGCTTTAAAATAGATTGATTGTGTGGATTATAGTTCCATGTGTTCAGATTGAATCCAAGATAGCTTCGGAGACCTAGATAACCTATTACTTTGATCGATGTACAAGACTCAGCCGCGTCTTCCTTCGTGAAATTGGGTTAAATTTATCCTGTGATCCTTCTATATTCTCCTCTTTTTCATTGGCCTAGAAACTCTTCATATACTTTTTTATTATAATGTCAAATGTAAATTAAACTTTAAATCGAGATCCTCGTAGCTTAGTGGATTAATATGTCTACCATGAAGCCTGACGTATTGGGTTCGGATCACGGTTTATTTAATTATAAATTTTATTATATAATAATATATTATTCGGTCTCTGGAATGGCTTGACAGTTGCTGGGCGAGTGTCATAATACTGTCGTATCGTGAGAGAGCAACGCTGAAGCGTATGCCTACGCACTAATTGGTCTGGCACGGTACTTTTACTGTATTTCGTAGAATGAGCGAAGATATCCGAGGCCCTTAAAATGTCGCTTAGTGGCGTAAAAACCCAGCAACACAAGCAATGCGCGAACTGTGGCGCGGTTGTCCATGGGTAACGATATTCTTTTACCATATAGGAAATATCTACCTACCACATTGTCCGCTATACTATATTTAAAACAGGCTCCGTAATATTTACCAAAATCAGTGAATTTAATTTAGTATATCATAAAACTTTACAAAAGGGCTTCTAGGTACGGTTTTCTGTAAATTAAACACATAGTATCTAAACATAGTCATATAAATCATAAACTTGGAGTTGAATAGGCTGATGATGATGTCATCATCATCAGCCTATTCAACTCCATTGCTCGACATAGGCCTCTCCCAAAGATGCCCACCTGTTACGATCTTGAGCGATCTGGGTCCAGCGGTTGCCCGCGATCGTCGTGACGCGTCCCACTCTGCGCTTTCCGGTACGCGGCAAGTGTAAACCTGACTATGCGTGAATGAATAATCCACCTTGTGAATCAATTAAGTAGTTAATTAGTATACAATCCGACAACCTAAGTTTAAATGTATAACAAATTAAACAAAAAGTAATTGAACATCTTCCAAGAGTATGTTTTGAACTTGATATAACTTATTTGAGAGTTATGAGAAATTATAAGTTAAGAACTCTGGAAAGTTTATGAGCACCGTTACTGTGGGAAATTCCGTTTAGTTTCGCGATTTTCGCTATCAAATATTTATGCGTTGTTCAATAAACTTTCATGAGGTACTCGAATTCATGTTTTTAAGAGCCTCGTGATGGCGGTCTTGTGAGCTACCATGAGCACGTTCGATTCCCGATGTATAATTAAACAATAATTAACACCCGTGGGAGAGCCATGCTGAAGCATATGCTGACGCACTAATTGGGCCAGCTCGTCTGAAGTGACACACGGGCTCACAGAATACTCAACGTGAAACGGTACTTGTACTTAGTTTCGCTGAGTGAGTGAGGATATCGGAGGCCCTTAAAAATGCAGCGTAGGTGGCGTAAAAATCCGACTACACAACCAATGCACGGACTTGGGCGCGGTTGTCAATGGCCGGCGGTGTTCTCTTACCATATAGAAGATCCACCTGCTCCGTTGTACGCTATACTATAAAAAACTATAACAATTCTAGTTATTATCTTTGCTGAACATACATTATGTAGTATTAGTTACATGAATATTCATTAAATTACACATTTCGTAAATATTAAATTGGAATTGTACCAATTTGGTACTTATTTTGTTGATATACAAACAGATAATAAATACAAATTATTAAAATATGTGGGTATTTGATATAAATAAGAATATATAATTTAAAATTTGATTACTTTAAACTTAATTAAACGTGTAGGTAGGTGAAATGAATGAGGTTGAAAAGCGCAATTTGCGATATTTCCATAAAACTGACATATTTGGTCAAAGCTTATATTATCTTTTATCTGTGCTATCGGATATAGCCATTCCTTTTGAAATACACACACTGGCTGGCGATTTGAATCAATATTATAAAACCAGTATCTAGACGTGGCAGTAGAATAATCTTGCTTTCCGCAGCGAATAATGAAAGTATTTTTTTAACTATTTCTATAAAAAATGGAATATTTTATTACATAGTATTTTGACGTGTTAAACAATAAAATATTCTTTTACACACAAAAATTATTATAATAACTATAATTGCTATATTTTCATACACAAACTATTCATTTTATGGAACTTTCTATATTTATTAGTTTTAAGATAGTTTCTTTAAATTAATCTATGCTTTAAACATATTTTTTATTGTTTAAAATTATATTTTCTATTTTCTATAAAAAATGGTCAAACTAAACATTTTTAGTAAACTGTAGTTATCTGATGTATCTCTTTAATATCCCATTTCATAGATTCTGTGAAACCAATTTTAAATCAATTGAAGTTTCATTGGATAGTATTACTTTGAAAAAATGAATAGTATTTTTTACATTTTTCAAATTACTATGGCACAGAAAAAAGGGCATTTTTAAAAGAGTTTTAGCAATACTTTTAATTTTTCAGATTTTCATACTTTGTTTATGTAAACCATACAGCTGTTGTTTAAATTAAACTTTTAAATTACATCAATAAATTTGGTATATGTCTTGAAAAATTCTTCAACAAAATTTCTTGATAAAATGTTGTAGGTCAATTATATATTTTTTAATAGTATAGCGGACTACGGAGCAGGTGAGTCTCTTATAAGAGAACACTGCCGCCCATGAACAACAACGTCACAGTCCGCGCATTGGTTGTATTTCCGGATTTCTTACTATTTAAGGATACTAATTACGGATTTAAGGGCCTCTATTCTCACTCACTCTGCGAAACACTACAAGTACTGTTTCACGTTGAATGTTCTGCGAGCCCGTGGTATCACAGTATGAGTCGGTCCAATTAGTGCGTCATCATATGCTTCAGCATGGCTCTCCCACGGGCTAAAATGAGATTAAAATATTGACAAAGGCAGTTCTTGGACATGGTGAAATCTATCAAGATTTTTTCATAGTAACAGCAATTACCATAGCAACAGATAAACACTTGACGTCATCATATCAGTTTAATCTAGGTGCCTTCCAACTACAGTATCAAACACACCCAAGTCTGTCAAAAATATAACATTTTATTGTAAAAAATTACAACATTACACATTTGTGTCTGTTTTGTGCTTTGATATTAATATAAAACGTTATAATATATTTATTAATAATTATATATTAATAAATATGTTAATTATAAATATTCTTCATTTTAATTGAAGACAAACATAAAAGTAGTACGAATTTATATAAAAGTTGAAATACAAAACTGAACGAATTACGAAGCTAACGGCGCTGAACGAAATATATTTTATTTTAAATTTAATTTATTTTTGCTGCAAATGAGTTTTATAGCTTTAACTGTTGTTTATTTTATTATATTTTATCTACCCTATTGGCTTGGTACATACCGTCTCTTAAGCTTACCATTTCAGGAATAATTGCAGCAGTACTAGTTTCGAAGTCCGGCGAAGGAAGTGTTTCAACATAGTCACAGAAAGCATACTTTATCATTAAATGTCTCTTGAGATATATGTTTCTTTATACATAGACTTAGCATACCTACGCTACTGCGATAATTTAATTACGTTCTCAAATTTATTTAAATTTATAATAATTTTTCAGTTTATTGAAGTACAAGGTAGACCGTTTACTTTTAGTTTATAAAAGACTATTTTTAATTTGATAGATTTCAAAAAGAATTGCACTAATTTTATACGTGGGAAGCGTTTGTGCATAACTGTCTTACCCGTAAGAGATCCGTACAAATAGACCGGCACATCCAAAGAGATACCATGAGCTCACAGAATAATCAGCATGAAACGGTATGCATGAACGGTGAGTGAGACCCTTCCTTGACTACTACTCAAGCGGCGTAAAAAGACATGAACGCAACATTATCGCGAATTGTAATGCGGTTGTCCATGGGCTGCGGGATCTCTTACCATATAGAAGATAAAAAAAGATATGAAGAAGATATGTTTCCTTATTAAATGTAGATAGACTGCGATAATTCAATAAGGCTATGAAAGTCATAACTCTTAATATAATTAAAGTCAATTCTATCGGATTAATATAAAGGAAACTGCAGGTGAGAACTAATATCTTATCTCAGCCGATTTTAATTACGACCAATTCAAACAATGGCACAGAAGTGATATGGAGTAGGCATCGTTAATAACTTATAAAAAATAAATAGTTGTTATTGTAATATTACAATTAATGACGATTATTTGAATTATTATACAGATATGCATGGAGGTCCAAGGGGGAGGCCTATGTCCAGCAGTGGACGTCTTGCGGCTGAAATGATGATGATGATGTAAATTTGAATAATATTAAAAAAAATAATAATTAAAAAATATTGAGAAAATGAACAAAAAACAATAATTTATAACTTATTGTTTCAAAGTTGCACTAATACTACATAATGTTTTACATATTAAGGCAATTTAATGTAATTATTATTTTAAATATTAATAAATTCCCACTCCATGCCTTTTCGTTTCCAAAGCCACATATCAAGGTATATAACTCTGAAATTTAGTAGCCACCAATAAACGCCATTTTATATTGGCCGGATTCCAACCATCACTGGGATGTCGCTAGAGTCGCATTGTGTATGCCTAATGAGTTTTCAATGTTGATATCATGAATCTGCGGTTTATTTAAGTCAGATATTCAGGTGGTTAAGTTTTTTTTTATTCTATAGCGGATAACGGAGCACGTGGATCGGAGCATATGGTAAGAGAACACCGCCGCCGACAAACGCGCATTGGCTGTGTTTCCGGATTTTTAAGTCACTTAAGCGGTTTTTGTAAGCGTCTCTGATAACCTCACTCACTCAGCGAAACAAATTGAAGTATCATTTCAAGTTCAAATACCGTTTTATGCTGAATATTCAGTGATCCCTTGGAATCACTTTGGACGAGCCGGACCAATTAGTGAGTCAGTACATATGCTGAATATGAAGGTTAATTCAACATGGCCCTTCCACTTTTGCAATACTCTACTTAGAATGAAAAAATACGTAATCAATACATTGAAATAAAAGTTAATGGATTATTTTTTGCTTGTAACATAGCAAATAAAGCTTAAAAATAATACTTTGTTTTTATTTACATAGTATATTATGTTAGTATGTTAGTAAGTAGTGTTATTGAATAGTTTATAGTGATACAACTTCCTTTATTCATTTTTGTACATTTTTATGGTATAACGGACAACGGAGCGAGTGGGTCTCCTATATGGTAACATGATAATTAAATATGATAATAGAGCGAATACAAGAGAACAATAAGAGAACACTGCCGCACATGAATAACCACGCCACAAACCGCGCAGTAGTTCTGTTGTCGGCTTTTTACGCCGCTTAAGCGGCACTTTTAAGGGTCTCCGATTTCCTCCTTCACGCTGCGAAACACAGAACAAGTACCGTTTCACGCTGAGTATTCTATGAGCTTGTGGTAGTACTTCGGACGAGCAGCTCAATTAGTGGGTCAGAATTTGCTTCAGCATGGCTCTCCCACTATTTTGTACTTCAAAATTAACCGTTTATGAAAAATATTTACAATAAATCCCAGCAAACTTACTTTGTACGACTTCAATTACTTTGTATTGGACAGTACACTTTTAGTTTAAGTAAAAGAGGGTTTTATTAAAAAAAATTCATCATATTAGCGAACAACAAGCACCTTAAGATCACCTTGTGACTGCCGCTTATATATATGCCACAATCCGTGGTTTAGATTTATAGGTTGGCTATGGTTGGCTGGATATGATTTTATTCCGCTTTTCAGCTAATAAGTACTTCTTCAGGCTGGTATTCTATGAGCCTTTGGTATCTCTCCGGCCCAATAAGTATAATTAAACTTATCAGAGGTTAAGAATCTTCAGAATAATTGGCATTGGTGAGAATGAAAAGGCAGATAGATGTAGGTTATTCGATCATGTTTGTCCACGTCATTGCGCATAATATGGAAAATATGTAGATCACCTGTTCATTGTTGCCGAACAAACATTTTTGCAATGTACCCGATGGACATTGTCGATTAAAAATGTTTTTTCGACCCGTATTTGTGCCACAGTTTTGATTTTGTAGTTGGAATGATTGAAAACTGATATCATGTTATTTTTATAAAAAGCGGACCACGGAGTAGATGGGTTTCTTTGATAGGTAATAAGAGATCATGGCTTCCTACGAAAATTTGCTACAATTCGCGCTTTGGTTGTGCTGCTGACTTTTTACGCTGCTTAAGTGGTATAATTTAACGAGCCTCCGGTATGATCACTCAGAGAGATATAGTACAAATACTGTTTCACTTTGTTTCGTATGTAGAAAAAGGACAATTGATGAAAATCTTGCTTCCTATTTTAGTAAGTAGAGCAAAACCTTTTATAACGATAATCATAAAGAATAAGAATGTATGAAGTTTCATATAATAAATATTTTCTCATAGTCCTACAGTTTATGCTAAAACTAGAATTCCTCAAATATACCTCAAGTCCAAGAGATTCCTTTTCATTCTTCTTTTCCGTCATTCCATAAAGAGACAGCTTACATTTTGATGTGACAAATGTTCAAACATATTTCAAGTTGTTGTTTTTTTGGGTATACCGGACAACGGACCAGGTTGGCCTCTTATATGGTAAGAGAACACCACCGTTCATGAACAACCGCGCCACAATCCGCGTATTGGTTGTATTGCCGGCTTTTTACGCCGATGAGTATTCTGTGAGCCCGTGGACTTCGGACAAGCCGGCCCAATTTGTTCGTCAGCATATGATTCAGCATGGCTCTCCTATGGTAAAAAATGTTGACATAAACAGAACATTTTTACATTTCTAAATCTATATATAACATGTACGCGCATAACTTTTGAAACTCGCGCACCAAACTTGATAATTCTTTTAATATTGTGTTGTTCATATTAAGGACAAGATTTGTGTGAATATCTAAAAATATCTTAAAATGTGATATGTATGTATATCACAAAAATAATGTAATATGTAACTGCTGAACTTTGATATTATATTTTGTAATAATATAAGAAACTCGTGTTAGTTGTACTATTTATATCTTAAGAACAGCACAACTGATTTTGCTCAAACTTGGTGAAGAGGTAGGTCAGAACCACGAGAAGGATATAAGAAACGTTTTTTATCCGATTATAAAAATGGAGGGTATATTTTTAATGTATCGCTTTTTCAGGATTTGTTTGACCTGGGTTGTGGCGTACCGGGTAAGGCGACGTCTGCCAGGACTACTATTATCATCTTCATCATCATTGCAACCGTAGGACGGCCACTGCTAAACTCTCCCTCCCCCTCTCCCCTTTGGACCTCCATGCATACCTGTCGGAGGCGATCTTTATAAGTTCCTCTGTCCATGATGTGGGTGGCTTGCTAGCCCGTGGTCTCCACTCTAACACTTTTGCCCCAACTGACATCTGCTCTGCGTGCATTGTGGCCTTTAGCCTGCTAATTAAGCGAGCTAGAATAGCCCTAGGGCTAGAATAGAATAGCCGAATCTCCTCATTTCTGATTCGATCACGTAGATAAACTCCGAGCATAGTCACTAGATACTACGGATAACTAATTTTTGAATCTTATCATGAAGTTTTTGGGCGTTTTTGGTACTATGCCGACTAAGAGTAGTAATCTGTTTGTCAACAATACACAAGCGATTTTATTTTATTCCCTGATAGTTGTATGTAAATTTGATTTTTATCTTTTGTTATTACGATTGGATAAAAGTTAGCTTGTAGCAATTTATTTGAACAAAAACCTTTGACATAGCTCTATATTGCTCAAATCTCTCTATCTATAAAATCTTTTTAAATGTTTGTATTAAATCACAAGTAAAATGGTATATTGTATTAATAAATTTTATGTTATAATGTATGCCTTTATAGTTTTTAATAGTTAGCCATATTAAAAATGATTTAATAACGAATAAATAAAAATAATAAAAAAAATTATATAAACATTTATTAAAAATACCACTAAAATCATAGTTTCATCGTTTTCACATAGTGGAGAACGGAGCAGGCTCCTATATGGTAAGAACACCGCCGCCCATGAACAACTACACCACAGTCCGCGCATTGGTTGTGTAGCCGGATTTTTACGTCACTTAAGCGCCATTTTTAAGGCCCTCCGATAACCTCACTCACTCAGCGAAACTCAGTACAAGTACCGTTTCACGCTGAGTATTTTGTGAACCTGTGGTATCACTTCGGACGAACCGGCCCAATTAGTGTGTCAGCATATGCCTCAGCATAGCTCACCCACGGGTGTGACAGTATTAAGACACTCGCCCGGCTACGGTCAAGCCCTTCCAGAGATCTTCTTCTTCTTCTTGCCAGATCTGTTCCCATTTACTTGGGGTCGGCCTTCTTAGTCCGCATTCTCCATTCAGCACGATTTTGTGGTACGTCTGTTTTGAAATGAGCTTGTTTTAGGTCTTTTTCGACCGTCGTAAACCAAGTGGCGGTCGGTCTACCACATGAGCGTTTGTTGCTTGGCAACTGTAAGGCAAGTTTCACCATGTGATCTTCTGGGCGTCTTTGAATGTGACCGTACCGCCTCCAACGCCTCTCCCTGACGTTATCCTCTATCAGAGTAACCTTAAAACTCCCTCTGATGTACTCATTTCGGATTTTGTCCAAATGTGTTACACCCGCTGACCAGCGTAGCATATGCATTTCAGTGCAGTTTATTTAACCGAACCCGATACACCTCGCTTCATGGTTCACTAAAACCATTAAGCTTCTATTTATTACAAACGATATTTTTTCATTTAGTATGGATTTTAATCACCTTTTCGAATAAAATTATAGTATTTAAGTGGAGTTCATGCTTATAAATTTTAAGTGAAGTTCTGCAACGTAAAGATATTCACTGAAAATCACCAATAAATAAAAATCAAAAACGTATTGCGGTGATCGGGAGGGTAGTTGCGAGTCTAAATTAGCCGCCATTTTGTTGTAAAGAAGCGACAAGCCGGATAAAACCAGTCGTAACTGGGTCAGAATGGCTTTAGAGGCCAAGAGATGGCAACAATGTTTTAATTTTAAATGTTGTTAAATGTTTAAATTCTATTGAAAAGAAAAGTTTCTATTGAGTATGTCTTATTCTATAGCAGACAACGGAGCTAGGAGCGGTCTCCTATGTGGTTCATGGGTGGTGGTGTAAGAGAACACCGCCACCCATGAACAACCGCGTGAAAGTCCTCGCATTAATTGTGTTGCCAGCTTTTTAAGTCGCTTAAGCGGCACTTCAAGTGCCTCCAATATCCTCACTCACTCTGCAAAACACAGTACAAATACCGTTTCACGCTGTGAGTCCGTGGTACCACTTCAAAGGCGGCGGTATTCTCGTACCATATAGGAGACTCATCTGCTCCATTGTGCGCTATTATTCAATAATAAAAAAAATAGCTATTAAATCTTCAAGCAGCTCTGAGACTGCACTTAGTCGGACCGAAATATAAATCAGCATACTTTTCCCCCCACTCTAATATATTCACAATCGAATGCCGATAAATTTCGTTAAATTAACACTCCGAGTGCAGAGAGATTTAATATAGGGATAATCAAATGTATTACCCCGAAATAAAATGAATGGGAACACTACTCTAAGCATTCCCGGATCCCCAAAACCTCAGGCGATGACTTTTAATGTATGAACCTTATGATTCAACTCCTAAAAGAACCATCATTTAGAAACCCTCTACTAAAGTTATATGATTTACCTTAGAACGGTCGCCGGAAGATTCTGGATGCAGGTCGCCGACAGGTATGCGTGGAGATCCAAGGAGGAGGCTTATGTCCAGCAGTGGATGTCTTACGGGTGAATTGATGAAGATGATGATGAAGATTATTCAAAAAATACATCACTCATAGAGGAAAACAAAAGAAAATATCAAAAAGAGATCTAACTTTTATTGTCAAACAATCCTAAGAAGTGGACAATAATAGTTTTAGTTATAATTTCAGGCATGTGATAAGGTAAGGATTAGGTCAAATTTTGGAATTAATTTCATAAATTATTTTCATAAATGGTCGCCTATAAGTTGCTGTGTTTTTCTTTCATAGCACAGCTGTAAATAAAGATAGTCTTTTATGCATTTAATGCAAATGTCAATTAAAAAGATAGTTTCACGCCTACAGTTTGGAATAAATTAAGCAAAATATTTGAGACGATAAAACTTAGAATATATACAATAAAGTTAATATAGGGATATAATATTAACTTTGAAAAATGAAACAAAACAATCTCACGAAATGTATAATTTTCTATAAAATCAGAGCAAAAGCAAACTATCTCGTACAAAACTCAAACAAAAGTATGAATAAGTATGAATTTTAAATTTAAATTGTTTAAAATATGTTAATTTATTATTAAAACTAAGGCACATTCTTAGTTTAACTTAACTGTTAGGTAAATTAATAAGATCTTGAGCTTTATACTTCCGTGTCTTTAAACTTTTTATCTTATCTTATGATATACAGAAATATAATCTTTTTCATTCGTTTTATTGGAGTGTAAAACGGAAACGTCTTTCTAATTCACTCATTTTATTTACTTTTTACTTTACTCTTTCAAGCTGAATTGAAACGCAGAGTGGAACGTCCCGCCACGCGATGGAAAGACGATCTCATGAAGATCGCGTGCAATCGCTGGATCCAGATCGCTCAACATAGGTGGGCGTCTTTGGGAGAGGCCTATGTCCAGCAGTGGACTTGATAAGCTGATGATGATGAATGTTTTTAAGGGAAAACGGATGAACATCAAGAAAATTGTGTAAAACCAAACAAAATATAGTCAATATATAAAATGTGTGATTGCGGTCGGTTTATCGTGAATATCGGTATATCTCAGACCCCTGTCGGACCCCTATATTGTTTCATATAAACTACTTAGGAATGTGGACGAGTACCGTGCACAAATTACTTTGTTTTAAAAGTTTTATTTCACAATTATGTTTACATATGTGACGTATCCACTCGTATAAAACCCCGAGTCTTCAAAGTTATTCTTTTCTACGTACACTAAAAAAGGTAATAATTTATACCCTACCTGTGGGAGAGCCATTCTGAAGCATATGCTGACGCACTAATGGCCAGCTCATCCGAAGTGATACCACGGGCTCACAGAATACTCAGAGTGAAACGGTACTTGTACTATGTTTTGCAGAGTGAGTGAGGCCCTTAAAACTGAACCGGAAACTAAAAAGCCGGCAACACAACTAACGCCCGGACAGTGGCGCGCGTGTTTATGGGCGCCACCTGCTCCGTTGTCCTCTATAGAATAAAAAACCCCTAGTAATTAACCAGACTGAAATTATCTGTAAAAGACATTATACGTTCAGTCTATGGTCTACTCAAAGGTACATCGATTATTATTTAAACGACAAAGCTACGCTTGAGGTGAAATCACATCATAAATAATTGAATATTTTACTCAGCGATACAGAAAATACCTTTACAGTATAGAATAAAATCAAATACTGCCACTATATAGGTAGGTGCTAAAAATATTTTTTTTATTAAATTATAATTTTTTTTAACAGATGACCTTATAAAGTTCGCCGAAAATGTCTGAATGCAGCTCGCCACCGACAGGTATGCATGGAGGTTCAAAGGGAAGTCCTATGGCCAGCAGTGGACGTCCGAATGCTGAAATGATGGTGATTGAAAATCAAATTATTATTTTTAGTTATTCATATCACTTTTTTAGGTAAAAGGTATTTAAATTTGTGTTATTGGAAGAACGCTGTTAAAAGTTGGCATATATTGAAGCATTGGATATTAACATATTAATAATTGTGACTTATATGGTGTCTGTACATTTCAAAGATATCAGTTGAAAAGTAAAAGTGGTTACAAAGGATGTTAGTGATTCTGTATAGAAATCGGGATGTATTTCTAAACGATATAATAAATACAATAAAGAAAAATAAAAAAGATGTTAAATTATAGAAAATTTTAAATTTCTAGAATCCAAAAAGTAAAATATAATTATTTTTTTGCACAGCGGACTTCGGAAATGGCGGGTAAAAGAGTTATCTTTTACCCGAGGTCGG
>DWCF01005166.1:0-14797 GCA_018230265.1 Delias oraia
GATCATCGATCAACTCGGAGGGTTCAACTCAAGGGGGATCAACTCTTCCTTTCTGTATAAAAATTTGTACATTTTAAAATTAGTTTTTTTTAAACCTATGATAGTGAAACGTTACCTGTACTATGTTTCGCAGAGTGAGGATATCGGAGGCCCTTAAAATGACGCTTAAGTGGCGTAAAAAGCCGGCAACACAACCAATACGCGGACTGTGGTGTGGTTGTCCATAGGCCTCGGTGTTCTCTTACCACATAGGAGACCTACCTGCTCCGTTGTCCGCTATATTATAAAAAAAATTCTCAAGGCACTAGCCATGACCTGGCAGGCGTCAGCCTTACACATCATCAGTTACACCATAACAAAATATAGGAATGTTTTCTAAATTGTATCCATATATATGTCCAGAACACCACCGGCCATGGTCGACCCGCCACATAACGCGCTTTGGTTGTGTTGCCGGCTTTTTAGACCACTTAAGCGGCTTAATTTCAAGGTCCTCCGACTTCCACACTCACTCAGTGAAACACAGAACAAGTATCGTTTAACTCTCATGGATATAAAAAAAAATTGTAAACCTTCTTAATAATAAACTTCTCAATATGTACGAAATTAAATACCAGTTACCTTTTCTCTTTACATACTAAATAAATATTTTACAACATGTCTTAATTAATTGTAGGTTCTGAGATGAGATTAAACAAATTTCGTTAGCGGTCATCGAATTTTACAGACTTGTTTAAAAATATATCTGTAATAATAGGAATTTTAAGTGTCATAAATTAACTCACGAGTAAATTTTGCTTTAATTAAACAATTGCAAAAAGTAATGACCGAGTCTCCATGTGGGACTATAACAGCAGAACTATTGACCGTTCAACTCGAGAACTAACCTCAACCAACATTTCAAACAATAACCTACCTTACTATCTTGAAATAAAAATCATTATCGCATGAAAGTAATAAATTTAATGAAAATCAACCGACACTACAATGGTGCTTATAAATTTCTAGTAAGGTTCATTTTCCTTCGAGTCTAAACCAGATAAAGTTGTACCAATGACAATAGGTCGCACGCGCATCTAAAGTAGTGCAGTGTAACTGTGCCTAGATAATAGATGAGAACTCGGTGAAATTATTTTTATAGAAAGATGACCATAGCACGTATAAAAATATTTAATTTTTTGTAAAGGTAAAAGTAATAAGTAATAAAGTGTAAAGTTTTTTTATAACACATTTTTAAATCTTTCATCCGCGCGATGTAATGTCAGCAAACATTACATTCATAAAACCTCATAGTAAAGAGTTCAACGCAACATTATTCTGGGTGATATAAAATTGAATCGTTTAGTAAATAAAAAGGTACCTAAAAGTAATTGTATATGGTAAATAAGGTAAGAGAACACCACCGGCCATGTACCACTTCGCCATAGCCCACGCATAGGTTGTGTTACCGGCTTTTTACGCCGTTTAAGCAGCATTTTTAAGGTACTCCGATATCCGCACTTACTCAGCGAAACATAGTAGAAGTACCGTTTCAATTCCATCAACCATTTCACGCTGAGTATTTTGTGAGCCTGTTGTATCACTTCGGACGAACCAGCGCAATTTCTGCGTCAGCATATGCTTCAGCATGGCTCTCCAACGGATGAAAACGGTTATTTAAGATATCAGTAAAGGTAATATGTAACAGGTAGGTTGTAGATCATAACTTAAGTGAAGTAATTTATATAACTGTGCCTAGATTGCTATAAAATAATGATTAGCCAAAGGCAACGGCGAGGTCAGGCGAAAACGTTATCCTGGATTTGTAATACATTTCAAACACTTGTATTACTATACTGCTCGTATGCATATATTTACAATGTTAGCCAATTTTCTATATCATTTCATAAGACGTTCATTTATTAATTACACATTAATAGGTACAAAAACAATTATCAATTAAGATATTTACTTAAGTATTATGTAAAATAGTGTATGTAAACATTTAATACGTTCCGTTATACAACTTTCATATTAGAAATTCCTTTTTTCTCGTTTATAAGTCAGGTCGCCTCCGACAGGCATGCATGAAGGTCCGAAGAAGAGGCCTATGTCCAGCAGTGGACGTCCTACGACTGAAATGATAATGATCATGAACTCAGATTTTTTCAATACATACTTAGTATAGTTAAATATGTGTTATAGAATCTAATATAAATATTTATTTTACTTAAATGAATGACGTAATAATTATCGACTGTGGCTTTTTTTATTATCTTATTAAATTATTTCAATAGTTCTGATCCTAGAATGATTTAATTACATCATTAACGATTATTTGTCTTACAAATATAATTTACTTTATTAATAAATATTAAATTAGGTTATTTCACTAGTTATATTAACTTTAATTATAAGTTTAAAAGTGTTGGTTTAAGATATTACAGCAAAAAGAATTCAAATTAATTAATATAAATGTTTGTAATATTTTTTCCATTCGCCGCTTACGTAACCATGAACTCATGTACATTTATTATAAAGAATTCAAGAAATTTCAAAGAATATATTGCGTTGCCTTAAAATTACAATAGATTTTTCTTGCTTTCAAACGTAGGCCTATAACCAGATGCCGTTTTAAATCCGGCAACGCACCCGCCGCTCAGCAAGGGCTGGGGGTGTCCGCTCGTGCATTTTTATCGAACTAACATAGAATAAAATCTTGTTAAAAACCATAGAAAGTCGCATAATTTGAGATATAAACAATAAAATAAATCATATAATCTTTCAATTTGTATGAAACTACCCACATTGTGCACAATTTTATAATTTTTTTTAGGAAACGTAGGCAAACAAGCAGGAAGTTCATCTAGAAGAAGCGGTCCTCCCTCCATGGAGACCACTAGCCCTTGCTGGGCCGCGGGTGCGTTGCACGCCTTAAAGGGATAGGATACGCTCTTTTCTATAAAATCAGTTCTGTAGTATCAAGAGTTCATTGAGAACAAATCTGACTATGTGTATACAATATATTCCAATATATATATATATATATATAGTTAGACATAATATATGTAGTTAATCAATTTAAATAGATCAATAATACTTAAGTAATTTGTTGAGTATTCAATTAGATTGGAAACAATTAAAAAAAAATTCTTAATAAAAAACGATGGTACCTTTTTAAATTAGTTAGAATACCACAAGCATTGCATTTTAATTAGACTATTATCAGAGCTAATATCGTACAATTTGAAATGGCAATATTCGCTGGCATAAAGCTCAGATTACGTGGTGTTTTTAATTTTAAAACGCAAATCTATTATTTATATCAATTGAATCAAATCTGTGGTAACATCAGCGACATTTCTAACTGGTTTGACCGCGTGCCAGCCTTCTTAATCGACGTAACCACATTGCTGTTCAGCGTATAAACTTCTGAAACTGCGTGTGTTAAATTATAAATATATAAAAGGGACGGAGCAAATGCTTTTTCATAATTATTTACGTTATAACATTAAAATAAAAAATCTAGCACATACTTCACGTGTTAAAACATAATATTTAACGATTTTTATAGTAAAATGGACAACGGAGCAAGTGGTATAAGGCAGGTCTATATGGTAAAAGAACACCGCCGCCCATGGATAACTTTGTACGCCACTTAAGTGGATTTTTAAGTGCTTCCGATATCCTCACTCACTCAGCGAAACACAGTACTAGTACCGTTTCACGTTGAGCATTCCTTGAGCCCGTGGTTTCACTTCTGAAAGTTTAGTGCGCACTTATGTTTCAGCATGGCTCTCTCACGTATAAAATTTCTGATACATTTGAGATAATCAATGATGAACTAATTCGTACATAAGGAATAATAATGATATTGTACGTAAAATTGCGGGTACCTTGTATTTATTGCAAAATATATTAAAGTCAATAAATGGCCATCTTTTTAATTAGGATGTTTCATATAATCTGTAATAGTTTATGATTACATGCTGAATTCATATTTATATTGGTAAACTGAGTATATTTTAACATTTTTTATATATAGTCATTGATTCGTCTCACCGTAAAGGCTATGGTATTCAATATTTAAATTACACTTTCTATGAAGATCAAATGGAAATCAATTCAGGGTATGAATAAAATTCATTGTTGGCTCATGGTTATAAGTTTGTATCTCCCTATTAACTTTGTTTATGTTCATCTCCATTATCTGACATTATTTATGTAAAAATTATTATATTGACCGCTATTCACAGAAGCCAAAAAATAAGAACAAGATTTCTTTTTTAAATATAATGTAGGTATAGCAAAATAAACTTTACGCTGCTAACGGCAATATTGTGATCTTAGGAAATGCAGAGATATTGCAAAACTTAACGCAACATCTTCCTCGCTCAAATCGTTTTAATTATACCCAATAGGCAATAGCCATAGTTACGCAAATGCATAGTGTAGGTTAATGTTACCGCATTAGAAACGTATTTATTAATGAAAAATTAAGTGTAGACTCCTAACAATTTTTTAACATTAATCATGTTATTGTTTTGCGATATACCTACACTAATTATTATTAATTTGAAATAATTTATCACATTTTTTTAATACTTACACGTTAACTAATTTATATAAAAAATGTAATGCCTATTGTATAGATACATTCTTATTACAGCTCATTATTGTTTCAAACGAAATGAACTTAATAGTTCCATGGAATGATTAACTTACTTCCGGCGGAGCAGCGAACTTCAGATTAGCTAGAGATCCGTGTGATCGACTTCTGTGCTCTTGTCTTATACTGTAAGAGAAAGCACGTTCGTTCAAATGACCCTTCTTTCTGTAGATACCGCCGGCATCTTCAACAGCTTCCAAAGTCGTCATGCTTTGAGCAGCCTTGAGAGCAGGCGGCTGCGGTTTCGAGCGTCTCGGGTCAACAGTCGCATATTGAATTCGGCCTCTTCCCGAGGGAGGGACCGGACCGTAGGGGCCCGGGGCGAGCGCGGCCGGGACGCGTCCCCGGTGACCTAGCGTGGCCGGCCTTGCGTGTGGCAGCGTTGCAGCAGGATGTGCCACCAATACCATAGGGTGAGCTGCGGCCCAGGCTGGCGGAGCTCGACCTAAAGATCTGCCGTTCATCATTGGCGCGGGCCCAGGCATGGTTGCGTATAATTCGTCTGCAGAGGAAGAGGATTTCTTTTTAGATTTCTTCGTTGTAGCCTTCTTTTTGGGCTCCTCGGGTGGTGGGGGCGGAGGCGGCACGGAGGCCGGCCGGGTTATCTGTCGCGGTCGTGGCGCGCGAGCCGGATGCGGGATTTCATCGCTCGCATCATCTCTCTCCACTTCCCCAATCCAAACCTTATGATTTTCATCTCCATCATAAACTTCGACCTCCTCATCCGCCTCCGGCAGCTGCGATGGTGATCTCTCTGCTTCCAAGCGTTTAGCGTAGGAACTGTCCGCGTAAGCATGAAAGCAGCACCTCACTAGGGCATTCGCTGCCGCCTCACGTCTGCAAATGAAGGCGTGACATTCGAGAACTTTGATGCCCTGCGTGCGGCGCAAAACGGCTGCGAATAAAGGAGGTCGCCTCGCCGCTGGCGCTCTAGCGAACGGAGAGTCCAAAGGCAAAAACCTCGGCGCACCCTCAACACTGACACGTCTCACGGCTGCGCAATAGTGGAGACTCGATATGGGAAAGAACCGCGACACCCTCGAACCACTTTCGTCCACATTCTCTAGCAGAATTCCGTTTGACCACACTGAAAGCCACGAGTCTATGCCGCCACTCGTCGCTCCCTTTTCCGGATACAATTCGCGCAAAGGCTCCTGGATGCCTTGCAAGCCGTCCTTACTTTGCTGCGGCACCGCTGAGCCAAGGTACAGCACACGGCACCGGCAGATCGGAGTCGACTCCATTTCAAACACTACACTATCACATGACACTTAAAATCACTTGAATACACTGAATAAGTATAATTTGAGCGATCGTGGCGTGAACGTGCGACGGACGCGAGTCGCGAGCCTGAGTGAACGGAATTCAAGATGGCCGGTGAGTGGGCGCTGCGCGGCGCGCGGGGCGGGGGCCGTACCTGCGCTTACACACCTGTGAAGATGCCTCTAAGGGTATAGGTAGACGGGTAGTGCCGATGAACCGGCATTGTGTCAAATGAATCGTCGCGAATTCGGCCGCATTTCTTTCCAGAGCCGCGTCACCGTGCGGCGAGTGCCCGCGACGTGACGGAATGCCACACTTTTGTCTTTCTGCAGTGAAATCTGAAGGTCGACCGATAGGAGATAATAATTAATTTAATCGTGATTTCATTGCATTTAAATGAGCTCCGGTTGAATTACCGTTTTCCCTATCGAAATCAACATGTTTCATTGATCCTTCGCGTGACTACTATTTGTAAACAAGACGACTTGTGAATCGAAATGTAGTCACTATACCTACGAGATAAATTTGCATTCTATACAATAATTATACATTTAATTTTATTCGTCGAATTCAATACATTGAAAATAGACTATATTTGACTTTATTACATTTTAAAATTGTAATGATAAAAAAACTATTAATAAGTCATTATTTTCAATTATGATAAACCCACTTACTTACAAACTATAAAAACACACAACACATTTATATTTTTATATGAAAATAATAGTACTTCACAAAAGCTATCATCATCATCATTTCAGCCGTAAGATTCATTGCTGGGCATAGGCCTCCCCTTCGGACCTCCATGCATCCAGCTTCTTGTAGGTGGACGTCCCTCGCTGCACTTGTCGGTCCGTGGTCACCACTGTAACACTTTTCGGCCCCATCGGCCATCTGCTCTACATGCAATATGGCCTGCCCGTTGCCGCTTCAGCTTGTTAATTAATAATGATATTTCACAAAAGCTATACGATTGTAAAATTATTGTTATACATATAAATTCTAATAGGATTTGTAATTCCCTTACCCATAAAGAGTTAAGTCTAATTGAGGATAATCCTTGGCTAACAACCTATAATGAAACTAAACGGCGGTATTAGTCTTGAATTCTTGTTAAAACATATTTTACCATCGTATGAGAAAGTATCTCCTAATCAGCGAGTCCAAAATACTTTAATCTTCAATACGTCTGCATCAAGATTACGGAAATTGTTTCAACTTCCATAGAAATCTATCCTAGCGTACAAAAAATACCTACAATTTATATATGAATATTAAAAAAACACATTAAAAATTATTAATTTTGTACCTATGTATATCTTATACGTACCGCATACCACTTAAATACAATTTAATAATCTATGTAAATGTAAAGTAATATTTCAAATATAACTCATACACATTCTAGCATCAGTCAATGAAAACAAATACTTTAATTTTCAAATGGTTTATTTTAATAAGCTTAAAGAAATTCCTTAAGCAAATTATTTACTACACAATATTTACATTACACAATATTACATTAAGATACCAATTATACCTATTTTAAACATATTCTTTCACAATATTCAATACAAATGTTCTGTCAATGGTTAATGTTTTTTCGCGTAAAAGAAACGTACATATACAAAACTTCTCATTGCAATGTTAATCCTTTGTTTTCTCCTGGACATCGAACTGCCGACGTTATATATACTACATATCTTTGAGTTATGTTTATCTACTATAGAACTCAAAAATAACTAGCCTATCTGTTAATTAATATTTCGGCGTTTTGAAATTTGGCTCGTCGGCTGATATTTGTGGTGTCTTGCGTTTTTGTATTATGTTTTGAATCTGAAAAAAAAAACATTCAACATAAATAATTGCCAGGTTTCTATATATTGTTATGTGAAAAACTTGCGCAATAATCTCTTTAATATGCTTTATTATTATTAATGCATTTCTTATATTTTTTCATAATTCTTTGGAAAACAACTACAAAATTAAGCCTCAGTGTAGCGCACGTAGTGTGTAGATTATATGGCGTTCGTGACGTATTCATAGAACTTTAAGATGTGACTTATAAGATAATGGACAACAAGAATAATTTTATCTTACATTCGGTATCGCAGGACCGTTTAAAATTTATTTCATATAATATCCATCAATTTATATGAGGACAGATCACGAGTATGCGTTGCAGTCTCATTTTTATCAACTTACTAAACCATTTCACTTTTTTTAGAAATGGCTAACTGGCTGTTGGCCATACAACCATTACAGGTTAGCACGGGCTTGGGGGCGATTTTATTTTAGCTGTGACTAGCGCAATGTCGTCTCCTGCAAGGCACGATTCTCGACCTGGGACAAAATTAGGTCTTCGCCTCCATTGCCGGTGAAGGCGGTTGAACCATTTCGCTGTGTACCATATTTTTTATGGTATAATGGACAATAGAGAAGGTGGATCTCCTATATTGTAAAAGAACACCGCCGCCCATACCCAACCGCGCTACCAACCACCGTCCGCGCATTGGTTGTGTTGCCAGGTATCCACGCCACCTAAGCGGCATTTTTAAGGGCCTCCGATACCCTCATTCACTCAGCGAAACACAGTAGAAGCACCATTTCACGCTGAGTATTCTGTGTGCCTGTGGTATCATTTCGGACGAGCCGGCCCAATTGGTGCATCATGGCTCTCCAGCGGGTATATAAGAGAACGAATAGATATTGAAGTAAATATACCTGCTGCCACTCCCTGTCCAATTCAGCCTTTTCGCTTTTGTCCTTCGTTTTTCTCGTCTTCCTACCGTCCTGTGTCTTCACCCCGTACTGGAAGGCGGCCTTTGGCAGTGCTTCTTTGCTACTCATGTAAGCGGAGTACTCCTCTTGCGTATCGAAGTCCCATCGGCCTGTTGAAATAAAATTTAGCCGCTGTTTACAAACACTAGACATTTATTAACAGTATTTCATCATATATAGCTTTTTTGTTTGTTATAATGAGCAACGGAATAGGTGGGACTCCGTATATGGTAAGAGGACAACGCCGCTCATGGACTACCGCGCCACAGTACACGCATTGGTTATTTTAATCCTTACTCACTCAACGAAACACGGTACAGTTTCGAGTACCTCTCGCTTCATGGTAGACTTTCTAAACCACTAATCTACGAGGTTCTAAAGTTAAGTTTTAAAAACACCAAGGCTTTTCCAATTAATAACAGAATTTAGTTGGATAATTTTTTTTATGGTATAGCGGACAACGGACCAAGCGGGTCTCCTCTGTGGTATAAGATCAGCGCCGCCAATGGACAACCACGCCACAATCCGCGCTTTTTGGTTGTGTAACGATGTTTTTACGGTTTTTTTCTTCACTAACTGAGTGAAACTACTGTTTCACGCTGGTAAACTCTAATACGTGGTATCACTGCGGTCGAGTCAGCCCAATTGATGCGTCAGCACGGCTCTCCCACGGTTGTGACAGTGTTAAGACACTCGCCCGACCACTGACCAGCCCGTCTCTAATAAATTATAAATAAATTTTTAATAGCTAAAAGTCGGTTCCAGAACACGGCTTAACTTACCAATGGGTCCCTTTTTGTTTCCAGCGTCCATCTTCGAATAATCCACCTCATCATCAGAATCGTCGATGGCGTCATCCATCTCCCTGAGGCCGGGGTAGCACTCCGCGTAGCCCTCCGGCTCGGCCGCCAGGCGGGAGAGCAGCGCCGCCGATCGCTTGTCCTTGTCTTCCGGCGCGCGACGGGCAAGCTGCCCGGGGCCTAACAAAACACATTTATTCTATAACTCAGTGATTCCCGACAGGGGGTTTGCGAGTATGCGTCATCTCTGGATCATGTAAATGCAAAACTACTCCAAAAGGTATTCTCCACTGTTGTATATTCAACAAAAAAATACAAGTAGAATATGATTTGAGATTACAACTTAATAGCAACGTCAACCCAAATATCACTGATTTGCTTGCAAAAAAAGCAACACTAACCTTCCATACATTTTTTTCATAATAATCAGTTATAACCAGATACGTAACAAGCCAGTGTTGAAATTTATTTTTACTATTTTTAATTATTTATAAAGTTATACTTTTTATAATTGAACATTTCATTATTCAGTCAAACCTTAGTAAGTGAGAAAACTCTATAAATTAATAGCTTCCTAAAGTAAAAGCTTCCACAATCTCTATTAGTGAGAAACAGAAACCTCAGTAAGACAGTTGTTTTGCCCTTACGGCCCTCTGTAAGTGAGCCGCTACTTATATATATATATATAACTCTATAAGCTATGGACATTATTTATTTAATTTATTTGGGAGAAACTACATGTAGCTACAATTGTTTTCGACAGCATCTCAAGCGTCGCCAGCCTTCAAGGAAAGTGTACGCTCTTTTCTTGAAGGTCCCCAAGTCGTATTGGTTTGGAAATACCCCCGCTGGCAGCTGTGGTATTGTGCTGCTAGTTTTTGTTGTCATCATCATTTCAGACGTCCACTGCTGGACATAGGCCTCCCTTTGGACCTTCATGCATGATTTTTGTTGTGTGGTATTACAATGGTTTATCATCACGATGTTTAGAATTTAATATCACATGTGTACTCGTAATGGTAAGATTACTTTAATGACCAAGGTATGAATGGATCTCACCTGTTTCCTTTTCGGTTTCAACTGGTTTATCGAAATAGCCCGTCCTAGGTCTGTCGTCGCGTTTTTCTCCGCGTCTATCGCCAGCCACGTAGTCCCCGATGTCGCCGTAAATAGAGTCGTCGTTGCGACCCTTCTCCTAATAATAACACCATTAGTTAATAAGCTTATAGGAACACGACGCGAGAGGTATCGGGTTCGATCCGCGGTCCGAATAAAAAAATTAATTTTGGCGCGGTTGTCCATGGGCGGCGGTGTTCTCTTTAGTTATAACTGATTTATTCACACGTGAACTTACCTTCATCTTCTTCTGTTTCCTATGCCTTCCGTGTCTTAGGTAGGAGAAAATCTGTGTCAGCTTTTCAACGACCACATCATTGGCCGCCGATGACGAGCTTCTCTCGTCTAACTCGGGCACGTCTGCCTTACTGCGAGTGAGCGTCGTTGGAATATCACTATCGATGGTACCTTCATCTTCCAACTCCACGACATATGCCATACGACCGGGGGCGAACAATTCGTTCCTAGTTATCTTCTTATTTCTGTTGGTAAAATTTCACTGTATTCATAACAAAATTTGTTTTTTTATAGTATAGCTTACAACGGAGCAGGTCTCCTATTTAATAAGAGAAAACCGCCGTCCATAGACAACCGCGGCACACAACCAATGCGCGGAGCATTGGTTGTGTTGCCGGCTGTTTCACACCACTTTTAAGCAATTTTAGCGCCAATTTTAAGGGCCTCCCATATCCTCACTCACTCATTGAAACAGTACTAGTACCGTTTCACATTGAGTATTTTGTTTAAGAGATATCTAACAACTATGGTTATAATTTATATTATTTTACAACTTCATTATTACAAGTTAAAATAAATATTTTTATGAAATTGGAGGCAAACAACTTGGAGGCTCATCTCGAATAAGTCTTCCGACCATGAACACACACAGCTTTTGCGCAGCGCGGGTGCATTGTCGTCTTTTTTAAGCACATAATACGTAAATTGTAAGTCAAAAGTGTATATGTTTTTGTGTGAAAATCATACCAATTTTTTGTTGTTTGTTAACTTACTTTTGTTCCAAGAGCATGTTGTAAATATTTTTTCCAATTGTTGTTTCAAAAAGCATTTCTTCTTCCTGAAAAAGAAAGCATCATGATGGTATATAAAGAAAAACCAAGTGGAAATCTCTAATTATCACATTGATAGTGAATATAATATACGCTTGATCAAAATGTCACTTCACTTTAGAATTCAAGACGATTATAAAATATCACAGTAGACGGATTTTTATGCATCCGCGAATTTTATTTTACATAAATAAAAATAGAGCTGTTATGTTTCCTTAAGGTTACTTTTATTAAGAAAACAGTAGCAAACCGGCATAAACACTACGCCCATGTCTTTCACCCATAAACACTGCCAGGCCATTCAGGGCCACCGGTTCGTTGCCGGCCTTTTAGAGATATTTGCGCTCTATTTTTGGTCCCCAAGTCGTATTGGTTTGGAAATACCTCTACAGGCAGCTGATTCCACAGATAACAAATTCCCTAAATACGCTCTGTTGTCTAACGACAAACATTGAGGTGAAACTACTACTTACTACAGATGTTTCTTTCTTCTCATTTACAACTTCAACTGGAGCAGACGCAAGCCTCTCCATTTCCGCTTCCTGATCTTGCTCGTGGGTTTGAATTTCAGATCGAACCTTAAATATATATATACTCTAGGAACTCAGTTTTCATATGTTGTATGAATTATAAAAATTATATATATAAGTGATATGTATATCATTTTAATGGTACTCTACAGTTATATGTTGAAAAAATTAAATTAATGTAACCTCTATAAAATAATACAATGTGTGCTCTTAATCCAAGAGCCTAGATTTTTTGAAAAATAAATCACTGTATTGTCTTAAATATATCCAGTTGTTTTACCTTTTGTAGTAAAGCATAATCAAGACCTTTCACCAAGTGGGTGTGATTGATGTCACCACCGAGATATTTGGATTCCTGGAAATTAAATAAATTTTAAACTGATTAATTATGTACATTCAAAATGGTTTAACAATGATTTTGTATCTGTTATAATAAAATGTTTGAAAATGCAGATTGTAAATAATCATAAAATAAATACAGAGTTTTATGAATAAAGATAATTTTATGATTTAATAAATAACAATGAATGAGGCAGCAATTTAATTCCCAAGTAGTTTCAATATTGAATTCTGAATGTTTTCGAAGTGGAAGAAGCTAATGTATGAAATGTATAATGTATGAAACTTTTACTAACTAAAACAAAAAATTAAAACTACATTTAAAAGTAAGACTATCTCAAACCTGAATCATCTGTCTTCTCCTTTCTTTTGCATCCATACCAGATTTAGCATCAGGTGCTACAGCTCTGAAATTTATATTTTTATCTATAAATATTTTTTTTGTAAAGTCAACCCAAATTTAATTAATTTATATAAAAAATCTTCATAAGCAGTAATTATGAAATAAAAAGCAATAAAGATCATTCTTTAAACAGCCACTGTCCATGAACAACAGTGATTTATTCTAACTTTAATTTTATTCTTCACTCAAAAACAGACATACCAAAAGCAAGCTAAAACAAGGTCTTATCCTCATACCATATGCAGATTTTAGACATGAAGTTACACAAACCTATAGGCACTTGTAGTATTGCTCATGGGATCCAATGGGTTAACATCCTGGATACCCTCTCTTCTTTCCCGAGCTCGATCTCGATATTTTTCAGCAAGTTCTGCCAATTTAGTATCCTCCTGCTTTTTTAATGCTGCATAATAGGATTTCTTTTTACGGCGCAGTTCACTTTTATTCTCAGTTGGTGGTGGCATTGCCCTGAAAATCAATATTGTAATAGCAAAGAAAGCAAATGATATTTTGTCGGGTACTTGCTATAAGTAACAAAAATAACCAATCAATCTTTACCCTGCATTAGCCATTGCCTCTCGAATGGAACCAACGGGATGAGTTCCTGCAGGAGTTGATCTTGGGGTCATGAGGAGCTTTCTAAAATCGTCATTAGTAAGCCTTTGAGACGCAGGGGTCTCTTCCACGTTCCTTGGTTCATCCATTTTTATGTTACTTAATTCTTCTATTTAAAATTCACAAAAAAAAATATGTTTTGCATTGATTTGTTGTAGTAACACGATTTTTTCTATGCGGCTAGCGGCTGTTTATAAGTTGTCTTTGGACTCAGGTTATATGATATTTCTTGACTGACTGAAAATAATGTATATAAATTTGATAATTTTGCTTTGATTGTAATGTAATTAATAATACTGAATTTTCAAACCTCAAACAAAGTTACATACCAATTACCAACTCAAACAGAAACATAAATTATGACAAAGTGACAATTAACATACGGCAAATGACAACTTACGACTTTAATTTATATTCGTTATAGCTATATTAGTAAGCCATATTATAGCCGTATTAGTAAATTGAATTGGCAATGGGCTGGCCACATCGGTCGACGTACCGACTACCGATGGGGAAGAATGGTTCTCGAGTGGAAACTGCGTACCGGAAAACGCAAAGTGTGACGTCCCGCCGCGTGACGGAAGGACGATCTCACGAAGGTCGCGGGCAACCGCTGGATCCAGATCGCTCAAGATCGTAATAGGTAGACGAGTTTGGGGGAGGTGTATGTCCAGCAATGGACTTGATAGACTGATAATGATAGCTGTATTCGGATATATGACATCGATTGACATGTGAACAGACTACATCACCATAATAAACATTACTTAAATAAACGCATTATAATATTATTATACACGAAGTTATATCAAATATTAAACAATAATGTTTTCTATTATATACTTAAATATAAACCACAAAACAATCTATCACCCCTAGTTTCATTGGAATTTCAAATTCACATTTCGTTAGCACTGGTCTATTATATTATCTAAATATAATCGCATAGTATGAAATGTTCTCCTAACTAATTAAGGTTGTTCAACGTGAGACAACTTATCAAATGCTCTTAAATTAGACATATTTTGTTTGGAATATTTAGAAATCAGTTTATTCTTTTATATAATTATTAAATTCTTTAAAATTTAAAGTAAATTAACTATAAGACAAGGTTGATATCTATTTATTAAATCCATCTATTAAATAATCGTGGGATATTGAAGTAAAAGGTTTAGGATGGAAGCACAAGGCACGATTTTTGTTCTTGTTTTAGATTACTCATAATTTGTTGT
>DWCF01005167.1:0-14792 GCA_018230265.1 Delias oraia
AATAAAACTTTAAAATGTACCGAATTTCTTCGTCACATACGTCCATTTTGCTTGCTTGAAAAACAATTGAAAAACGGTGAGAATGGTATTAAAACCACCCAGTAACATTCAGTACAGCGAAAGAGATTTGATTATTAATAATATAAATACGAAAAAAATCAAAATACAAAACACTTTTGACCCTACCTATTACTAAGTTTTAAAATAATTTTAAATTATGGTTTAGCTATGAACATATCCATTTAAGTAAATAAATAAATACAAATGCAATAAAAAAGTCAAAATTACGTAAAGAAAATCTAAAAATAGTAACCTATTATCCAATCTAAAAATAATAAAATGCAGAAAACTTAACAAATTTTAATAATTCACTATAAATAATATAAAAATTTATTATAATGTACTTACATTTTGTAGGATGCAGTCTTGGACTGATTGGAGGCCTGTCTTCAACTATAAAGGTACTGCTCACATCCCCTGCTTCCTTTCCTAATGTATCTGTATTGTAAGTTTGAACACTATCTGCCCAATGCTGTATCCATGTTTTATCACCTTTACAACGATTAAGGCTTAAATATGATAATCTACTAACAATTTCTTCTGGTGTCAGATCAGGATTTTCCTCCCGTAACACCTTCTGAGCATTCCTTAAGGCTGTACTCTCAAATTTAGCATTTTCAAGCACATTCTTTGTACTTGGCAATGAAACAGGAACCGATGATTCCCTTGATAGCCTATGGATATAGTCTGTTTTATCAATATCTGACTTTGTAAGACTACATCGTCTTCTTACAGGCATTTCAATTTGTATAGAGTATTTTGAGCTTAGCACACCTGATGTTGTAACAGAGGTGAACATACCGACATCTCCATCTCCATGTTTTGGTGGGGACTTTGAAAAAGTTTTTTCTGTTATTGTTCTCACTCGATTTTTAATTTTTTCTAAGTAGCTACGTGTTGACTTAATTTGTTTAGAAGTTTGAGCTGCTAAATCACTTTCGGATGGGGATTCATAGCAACAAGATATTTCCAAGACATTTTTATCCTTAGATATTTTGCTGGGGGAATCTTTTTTGGTCACAGATAAGGCATTTCTGAGACAAAGATCACGTCTTGGTTCCTTTGTAATAACAGGGTTGATAGTTAAATCAAATATGAGTTCAGGATCACTTTCTAAGTTTTTTTGTTTCAAAGTTTCATCTATTGCATTCTTAAGTAAATCTGTACCAAAAGTTCTATCGATACTCATTCTTGCTTTCTGTTCCTCTGTGTAATTGTCTCCTTCTATTGTGTATGTACCAGTAGAAGAATTAATAGATTGCCTATCATCTTCATCTTCTATAAATAAGACTTGTGGTTTAGGTGGACATTTTTTAAAGAGATCAGGTGTTTCTGATGAGGCTCTAAATTTATGAGAAACAGGGCTCTTAGAGATCTCTGGAGTTGATAAACCATTGTCAGGGGTTAATATATCTAATTCAGGACTTGATATATCAACAAGCATTACACCTTCAGGACTTTGATCTAAGATATCACTCATAGGATTTCTAAAGTAGTTTAAGCTACTGTAACTGGGGCTCTTCTGGACGTCTCTGTAGGAACTGTTTTTCAGTGGTAAGTTTAATGTGGGTCGAACAGTAAAGTTTTCACTTCTAGACATGATACTATCTACAATTGGGCTTTTGGACGTACGTTTTGGTTGGAATTCAACAGGTGATTTCACTTGTCTGTTAATTGGATTATTTGTTTGTGTTAATGGACTATTGCGTAGCTTAAGAGAAGATGACAAGCCACCATCTTCTTGATCTGATGAAAAATAGCCTTCGGAATTATAGCCTTGTGCCTTACGTGGTAACTTAGCGCTCATGGAAAGCCTTTGTGATACGGGACTAGGCTTAGGCGCACTAGCAGACATTGATTGAATCCTCTGATGCCGTGCTTTTGATTTTTTTGCTAACTCTTCGAGGCGGCGATTATCAAATCGTTTCGTATCACCAAAATCAACTGTGAATGCCATTGGATGAGATTTAGGTGTTGAGGACTCTGAACACTGACCTTCCTCAACATTTTCGTTCGAAATCACGTCACTTTCTTTTTCATCCGCTTCCAAAACATTACCCTGCCCTTCAGAAACAGGACTTGAACCGTCTTCAACACTAACACTCATTATTCAAGGATCTAATAGCAGTGACATCATAATAATCAACATTTGCTATCGTTTCGCCACTCACAGCCTTTGTTTCAACACACAAATTTTACAAAGGCAAAACACATAATAGATAATTAAAACTAAATTATAACGAAAAGTGGAACGAGAGCGTTGTTTTAAAATAAATAAATCTAAAAGCTACATTCGAAATCGTACGCGAATCGCCTTGATCGCGAATAGATACGGATGACGGAACCGCAGGCGACAACACACAATACGAATCCAAAAAGGAATGTTTTCTTTTCATTTTAATCACTTTGTCTAAGTAAAGCCTCTTTGTATGGCATCCCTACAAAAATATACACCAATGAAAATACAGTATTTCTATTTCTTTTTTCTGTCGCAAGTTTTGATTGGCTAAAAAGTTGGTAAAAAATATGTAATTATTTATTACATATATATATACACACAATTAACATGAATTATTATTATTTAAATTTGTGTTAGCTTTTATTGCAATGAAATTAAATCAAACTTTATTTAATAATAATTTTTACTTTTTAAATAAGATCAATAATTCCGTGACAGCAGCAACCATGACATTAATAACAGTTGTTTTGATTATGACAGTTGTTGTCATTACAGTTAATAGATAAAGTCAAAATGACAGCATACAAATTCCATGATTATAAATTATTATAAAAATGGCAGAGGCCGCGTTTTCCGAAGATGGAAAGTATTTTTCATTTATTTCTAATGATGGAAGATTACGAATATGGGATACAGAAACAAATGTGCTAAAACAAGAATATACTCCAGATTTCCATCTTAAGGCTCCACCAACTTGTTTACAGTGGGTGGAAGTGAATTCGGTAAGTCATAAACACGTGGGTTTTTTAAGTAAAAACTTAATTTAAATTGCTTTATTAGTTTAAATATTTATATTTATCATGCTGAGAAATGTTGCATCAACTTAAATTATGGAAAGGTAATGTTCAATATCAACTATAAATAAATAACTATATTATAACCTTTTTAGAGTACAACAAAACGTGCAAGAAAGTCTATTTCCGAACAATCTTCACAATGCGTGGCATTGGGTACTATTTACGGGAAAATACTTATTTACTCCGTGTCTGCAGCCAAAGTCGAGACAGTGTTTGAAAATGAGAGACATACTAAAAAAATACAAGCCTTAGATTGGCATAGAAAATATGGACTTTTTAGCTGTTCTTCTGATAGTCATGTTGTTAAATGGGATCTTGAAACGTCGTCAATGAAGTATTCTTACAATGTTTCTATGAGGAATAAGTTAAAACAAGTAAATAAAGCTTCAAGTATTAAAATTGTGCCACACAATCAGGTAATTCTGAATTTAAATGTCATGAAGTGTTGAGCTTTTCAATTTTTATTTATAGTTATCTTAAAAAACGTTTATCTTGCAGGAACCAACAATCACATACCTTATTGTAGCGTCAATAAAGACAAATATTTGGAGATTGCAGGAATCAAATGCTAGTATTGTTCAATCTTTAAGTCACACAGTATCTGATAAAGCTATATTAACACTTACTACATTCGAAAATTCCAGCTGGCTGATAGAGGGCTCACAGTATGTACAATTTTAATCAATTTCCTTGCAAACAGATGGAGAATCAGATTATCATACCTGCACTTATATAATGTTGTTAGTGTCAGTTATGGATTATCAGCTTGATACATTGTCATATTCTATTGACTCGCATTTCACTAACTTAAATTGTAGACTTAGCAAATTAATTAAAGTCACTGTGTTGATTAAAAATTTTGCTAATCGTACCATAGAGGAAAACCATTCAAATATTCTTAAGTTAAACTATGCATAGTTCCTTGAGTGTTGTTCTATAGAATTAACTGTGAAATAACAGAGGTCAAAATGTATAACTTGTAATTACACAGGATACTAGGTTATATATATAAATATAATGTCAAAGATATATAAATTCATTACCTCTAGACTTGTATAAGGCCCATCTAAATAGTTTATTTCATTTTTACAGGGAAGAGCGGTTATTGTCTTTATGGGATGTAACAATAAAAAATGATCCATTGCAAAATGGAGATTCAACACCCTCAACCAAGAAAAGAAAAAAAGAAATAATAACAACTCCAACTTCTACATATAACTTTGTTCTAGAAGATGCCCCAAAATTTGTTGATGTTTACATACAGTCAGAGGCAGGGGGATCTACTTTATCTCTAATAGCAGCTACCAGAAGTGGTGTGATACATTATTATGGACATGTGTTAAATGGGTATGAAAAAATCTACTTGTTAATTTTTTAACCATATGATATCAAAAACTACTCCCATATTATGAATGTTCTTTATTGACTAAATAAGATAATGATTATAAAAATAAGAACTTCAACACACAAAACAGTGTGTATTTTCCAAAAATCTCTTGTGTTAAATGCATACATTTTAATAGTAAGATATTTTCAGCTCAGCAACAAAACCAATAAAACCATCACTGACAATACAAGTTAGCACTACAGATGCTAATCCATTACCCCTTACCTGCTGTAACTTATCAAAAAATGGAGAAATACTTTTGGGATATAAGAATGGAGCAATATTGACGTTTGAGAAAGTGGTATGTATGTCATTTAATATACTAATGGAATGCAATTACCGCGTCTAACTTATATGAAATTTTTGTGGCCAATTTACATAATACCATTATCGTAGACTATGTGTTAATCTGATGTAATGAATTATTCTATCGCAAAGATTCTTTAAAATCTATGACTTGGTTTTTGTGTGAGAGTAACTAACATCCATCTATACTTACAAAGTAGAAATAGACTAAATGCAAGTACTCCAGTGTAAACAGAATAAACAAATTTGATCTACTATTAAATTTCTCGTTTAATGACAAGTTTATATTTCTTGGCCTTTTGTTATTTGTAGCTTTGATAAACTAAAAAATTATATACACTTTAAAATATAAAATACTACAGCTTATAATCAAAACAATGTATGCTAGACCTAAACATAGAAGTTAAGATCGCTCGGCAAAAGTAGAAGGGGTATGCGCAGTATTCAATTTTTAAGTGTAATGGGTAGAGTGGGGGTATGCACCGCAATACCGAACGGCGACACGTCATTGGTAGACGACTGCCTCTTCACCTCCCGCGTTGAGTTTACGCGTCGTACAATTGCGTACATATTGTTTTAGTAATACATAGTAGTAAAAAATTAAAAATTTAAAACAGAAATCCAGAAAAATTGTTTACGACGTCAATTGTTACATCAAGAAACTCATGAAATTGTTAATAAATTAAAACAAATTATTAATAATGTAGAAACCACGCTATCGTTACAGAAAAAATTGGATACACCTGTACAATCTTTACCACCGTTTATAAATAGAACAAGAAGTATCCGTAATAAATCCGTATTAATTGGAATCTGCAATAAATTAGAGAAAATTCGGAAGGAAACTGCGAAAGCTGGCAAAAGAAATTTTGCATTTTAAGCATTTTACAGCAAATTATGATTAATTTAAAACAAAACAAAAACGAACAGCACTACAACAAAAAGATCTGTAGTAGGAATGTTATCAGTTAAGTAACAGTCAGGAGAGTTATCACAGTGGCCGTAAATTCAGAGTTTCTAACAGTGTTTAGAACTCCTAGAAAAAGTCTTTTTGAAAAACCGATAACAGATATTGATAATTTTAACAAAGGAGTCAGATTCACAATGATGCAAATCATTATATTGTGTCATGTTTCTAAAGTACAAAAGTACCAATATAACAAAAAATGCACAGGCTTCTGAGCGCAATTACTGTACACATGTGCGGATTGCTCCCACTACTTTCGCCAAGCGATCTTTATTTATTTCGCGACATATCAACTAATATTAATTCTAAATATTTATATATTTTGATTTAAGCTCCAGTATATATTAATTAGTATTATGTATTAACTTAACAAAAAACATGTTGCATTTTGATTTTTGATGTACTAAAGTGGTACTATATAATTTTATGATATTTCCAGACACCAGACCTTAGTTCAAAAACACAAGTTCTAATACGTGGTGATGAAGAAAAAAAACAACAAAAAGTAAATAACACAACAAAGGATGTGTCAAGTAAAAAGAATTATGTTACATATGTGGAACCGATGGGCGGGGTCAGCAGAAAACGACCAACAGCTGGAAGCACGGTAAATAAGTATTTTTGAACTAACAAAATATATCAAGGTTAATTAAAAAAAAATTGGGACTGACTATTAAAAGGAATTATATTGCAACATAGCTTCTTTAAAAAAATTGTATGGAAAGCATTTTTAAAAGCTATGCATATAGGCATTAATAAAATCATGTCAATTTATGAAATCCTATCATAATCCTTAAAAATATTGGATTGTATATATAAAAATATAAGGTCTCGTGTTTACATGGAACTTTGATTTAGGATTTAGAAAAGGCAATTGAGAAAAGAATTTAGTACATTACGATGAGCAAAACTTATGTGTTTGTTATATTTTCAGATAGAGGTAACAATGGAAGCGAGATTACAAAATCTGGCTTTGGATTTGAATAGCAGAAGTAAAGTCCCAGTAAATCAGAACCTCACTAAGCTACTGATGCAGGGTTTACATTCTAATGATAAAGGGTAAGTCTTCAATTTTATTTTTTGTATGGGTATATTTCTGGATGCAGGTTGCCTGCTACAGGTATGCATAGAAGTCCGAAGGTGAGGCCTATGTCCAGCAGTGGACAACCTACAGCTGAAATGATGATGATGGGTATACCTCCATAACTTATTGGGAAATATAAACCTTTTTGTCTTTTCTACAGGATAATACTAACGGTCCTACAAAAGGATGACCCAGCCGTTGCATCTAACACGATAAGATCCCTTCCAGCTGAATATGTCCCTATGCTATTGGATAGCATACTTGATATGGCTACAAAGAAAACTAGCCAGTAAGTATATATTTATATAAAATTGAAACAACCGTGTTAAAAATAAAATGCCCTTCTAATTAATTAACTTCAATTTACAAACTGAGTTTTATTTCAACGTAATTTTTTAATCATCATTTTTGTATCAAATGAATTCATAACTGAAAAGTAAATAAACTATGTTTTAGTCAGTCTTTTGATACTACTTATAATGTAAATATATTTTTTCTTAAACATTTACTGTTTAATGTAAAGTTATGTTGTGTAATACAAATTATATGATTTAATTTTGGTAATTGCAACTATGCTTGCAACTTTCTTAATAGCAGCATTTGAAACTTTTGAGAAATTTATATGTAAATCAATGAAATGGGGATTCCTTATGAATAATCCATTGATTTACAGATGTGCGGCAGCGTGTACCTGGCTAAACGCCTTAATAAAATCCCATTCAGCGTTACTTCTGGCGTCTATAAATGCAAGAACGGCTAACCAGATAACTCAGCTTTTGGCTATATTCACGCACAGGTAACCTAATTTTTTCATATATTTTCATTTATATTCCTCTTGCAACATAAATTCAACATCAATATTTTTATGTCTCATCATCGAATGATTTTTTATAGGCATTTGTGGCGCTCATTACTATTCTCTGGTACCAAATGCTTACAGAAATATTTCTAATCCATTACGATAAAAAAAGAGTACTTATCTTTTAACGCCGTCAACCTTTAGTTGTATAAAAATAAGTACATACATGTTCTTACAGTTTAACAAAATAAAAGAAACTACATTATGTCATGCAAGGCCAAAAGTTTATAGAAAGCTTTTATACTGATAGGATTTTCTTAAATGCTTACTATGTTAACACTCTGACTTTAAAATTATTATTGTTATAGGCGTTCGCATCTTTGTCAGTTATTAAATTTGAAAGGTCGGCTCGACCTTACCATGGTACAGAGACACAAGCCCAAGGACAATTCTGTTCAAACTCCTCTATTGGATTATGAAGGTAACAATTTATTTTTTTATATAAATAAATCATAATTAATTTGGATATAAAGTTTATCTAATTATAATTGAATTTTGATTAGTGATATTAAACAATAATCGTCTTATAAATACTAAATTTGTCTTAATTGAAATCAATGTTTCAATTTTAGATTAATAAGGTCTTATGATATCATATTTACTATAAATATGGTATCATAAGACATTAACGAAAGAAAGGTTTTTAAATAATTTTATGGATTCTATAAACTTAGCGAACTAACTATAAGGTTCAATTAAATTTTCCCATAAAATTTGCAATAAATTAGAATAAAAATATGTTATATCTTGTTTAGAATTGTCATCAGATGATGAAATAGAAATGGAGAGACCAGATTCAAGTGCAGATGAACAATGGGAAGATGATGATGATGATGAGGATGGCGACGATGATGATGAAAATAGTGATAAATCAGAATAGTAAATAAAATAAATCAGAATAGAATAAATGAAATTTTTATACAATCTTTTATTTTATTACAATTCAGCTTTTCAAATAAGTTACAATATTGTGTATTTATGTTCTTAAATTCATATTTTTAAATAAAAAATACATTTATTTTGTGATGATGACTAGCTTTATTTTTCATACATAAAAAAAATAAACATCTTATTCCATAAAAATATGAGAAAAACTTGATACTAAAAATATATTCGAATTTTCTATTCTGATTAACTCTTTAAAATTATATCTTTTCACTTGTCACCTGACAATCTATGACACTAAAATACTTTACTACGGAAATCTTGCTTGCTCTTTGATAAACAATTAGTGATGAAATAATCCTAGTTTTGATTATTAACTAGTAATTTAAAGAAAATGGAGGCTGACCAATTTAGTATCATATCATTAAATCAGTTTCGGTGGTTAAATGAACCACGTAATTGGAATTTGTGTGATAACGTACTTAAAGTAACAACCGATAACAAAACAGATTTCTGGCAAGGGACCTGGTATAATTTCCATTTTAATACAGGTCATATGTTTGGTGTTGATATCAAAAATGATTTTACATTTCAGGTAAGACACATTACTTTAGCCTACTTTGTAATTACATAGTTACCTACATAATACATTTTGCTAAATTCAGATCTTTTCTTAAACTATTACTTCGCGAGAGATAATTAATATTTAAGACATTATTCCAAGTAAAAAAAGCTTTTATTTTCTCGAATTCCAGGCCTGCATAGAAGCCGAATTTTCAAATCTGTATGATCAAGCAGGCCTTATGTTATATTTAGATGAAAAGCATTGGTTGAAAACTGGAATAGAATATAATGATGGACAGCCCATGATTGGAAGTGTTTTAACTAATAAAGTTTCTGATTGGGCCACAGGTAAAATAAAAAAAACATTTATTTATATATTTGAAAAATAATACATATCTTGACCCTAACTCGACATATAAATTAATAAAATACATCTTCTATCGTTATTAACAAAGAGGTTGGTGGTAGAAAGGTAAAAATTTAGCATTACATGTATATATTTTGAAATTCTGATATCTTAATACATTTTTGGGGGTATGGAAAATAGACGGTAACCATCCCAAACCACAAAGATACGTACACATTTTATAAAAATCTGTTGAGTTATTTTAGAAGATTTTAGCAATAAAAACTACAACATAATATTTTTTATCTTATATTCTACCAATTAGACCTTATATTGAACTGCAATGCAAGTATCTTTAAAATATTTTTTATTGATAAATGCACCGAATAAATATGAAATCTGTTACAGGTGTTTTCACTGGAAATCCTAAAAAGTTTTGGCTTCGCCTCAGCAAAATTGGAAATACAGTTTGTGTTAAGTATTCGATTAATAAAAAAAATTGGTTGCTTCTCAGATTATGTCCATTTACAGATAGCGATAAATATTTTGTAGGTCTTATGTGTTGCACACCACAACGAGAGGGATTAAATGTGAAATTTAATGACATAAGCATTTCTACGCCAAAAGAGGATATTTTACATGGTGATTAAATATTATGTTACGAGTGTTTAAAGAATGTTTTTGTTTTAATTACTGTAATAAAATATCTTTGAATAACAATTTTGACTAAGTATTTTGAATTTCGCGTGGGTACTTCCAATTTGATGTTGCGGTGACGCCATCGATGTCCCGCTCCTAAACTTGATGATCCTAGTAGTTTGATACTGCCACTGTGTGAGAGTACTCGTCGGCCGTAACCACATACGATGACCCCGATGGCAGGCGGTGCAGCGTCGTCCACTGACCGTTCCACTGGGCCTCTTCCGAATTATGAGGGAGCCTCACAAGCCGGATTCTATTACCGGCCCTCCTTCCTTCGGGCTAAACTGGGCGCAACCCAATTACCGCTCTGTTTCCACAGGGCCTTTCCTGTCGCTTGAAGGGCCGTCAAGGCCAACCAAGCTAACCGAACAGACCCTTCGCGACCTGTGACCACAAACGTGATAAATTAATAATATTAATTTTTTTGGTGTTGCTTCAGTTAATTAATTACTTTCAAAATTATAATAATATAATATGGAACTCTAAATAGCGATCAACAAATTAAGGTAATCATTCTGATGCGGTTCAGTTCGGTGCTTATTGCAGTATAAGGATTATTCATATTAACTATCTATATCTATATAACTATTTTACGTAAAATTATAGTTTGATTTTACAGTTACAAATTTTAAAATTTACTTTACAGCAGCGATTCCCATTCTATTTCAGCAACGGACCTTTAAATATTCAAGGAGAGATTTCACGGAGCTCTTAATAAAATAAACAATTAAAAAATCAGATAATTTATTTTAGTTTGGTCGAGAGATATAACACCGGAGTCACCCAGACATATATTATCGGACCCCCGGGAGTCCACAGACTACTGGTTCCTTTACAGGTTACTAAATTCTAATTTTTAAAATATCAACACTGATCACCCTGTCCTCACTCAGATGCAAAATGGTTTCATTTCCGGCAGTGGCAACACGGCTCAGAGCGCTTTTTCTGTTCATATCGTTTGTAATTACATATTTGTTTGATTTTAAGACTTAATAAATTGTATCGTTTGTGATATTTACTAAATCGTTACTGTAATGGGAAAACCTGGTAAGTTATATCTATAGAAGCAATTGGTCCTTGAGAATGTGGATTGCAGTTCACCGCGTGGTTATGAAATTTTAAGTAATTATTAAAATACTTCTTCAAAGTAATTAAGCTTATTTACATTTTATAGACTATGTTTATTTCATTGTTTAAGAATTTATTATATATTTGATTCAATCTTCCTGTTACAGGTCGGTTGTTAAAACTTATAACCTATAAATGTAACCTTACAATATCCCCAACGGTGGCAATTTCAATATAATTTTGTTATTTATTATAAATTTAGACGATGTAATATATATATAATAGTTATACATTGTTTATACAAGTATTATGCGTCAATATTCGTGCATTCACTAATTAACCTCTAAAAGTAAATGATTATTCTCATGCTTTAATACTATAATTGAAGAATGTGTGCATTGTATTACCATAGCGTTAATAGATTTTTAGGTTTATTTTATTATCGTGCCCACTGAGATGTTGATACTGAATATAGAAACTATAATTAAACCACGTGTCTTACGCATATAATGAAAGTTTCTTTGTTTTTTTATATTTGATATGCAACATGATAATTAGTTTCAATGACCTCATAATAGACCTTCTGAACACCAGAAACACGAATAACGTAATTTAAATGTTATTTTTTATGATACAGCGGACAACGGGACAGATGAGTCTTATGTGGTAAGAGCACACGCCGCCCATAGACAACTGCGCCTTAGACCGCTTTGGTTGTATTGCTGGCCTTTTTCGCCATTTAAACGCATTTTAAGGGCCTCTGATATTCTCACTCACTCAACAAAACAAAGTAAAAGCACCGTTTCAAGTACAACTACCACTTCACGCAAAGTATTCTGCGAGCCCGTGGTATCACTTCGCACGAGCTGGGCGAATTGGACCTTCAGCATGGCTTTCCCAAGGGTGAAAAGATAGTTTATAAAGACATTAACTACTTTCAGAGTTCAACAACTCCCGTGGCGGCGGCGGCGGTGGTGGTTTTCGTGGGCGCGGTGGAAGCCGTGGAGGATTTGGTGGTCGAGGCGGCGGCCGTGGAGGTGGACGGGGTGGTTTCGGAGGCGGCGGCGGCGGTGGAAAATTTGAAAAGCGTGGAGGCAGAGGTGGGGGAAGAGGATTTGGTGGCCGGGGTGGAGGAGGTTTGTTATTAATACTGTACACACCACTTAGAAAGTTATATTTTCAGTAAATGAATATAGAATTATAATACATACAAGATAAACTAAAATCCTAAATTCATACAATTCTAAAACTTATAACTATAATTCGTAAAGGAGATATTTGATCTTACATATATATTATACAATGATGATAAAATGGTCCCTCTATTCTTGACCTATTCATGAAGACTATGATACCACATACCCACTTCTGATTATATCTATTTATTATTACAAAGAATCAGTATATATATACAGCTTAGTAATCCTTTTAAATTTGTTTAGGCCGTGGTGGTCGAGGTGGCTTTAAAGGAGGCAAACAAGTTTTTGTTGAACCACACAGGTAATCTTTAAGTGTCATAAAATATGCTCAGTAATTAATATTTAGCTCAAGTAGGTTAAAATAATTTAGTACAAAGCTTGGCAATATAATTTTTATATAATTAAAATTCAATATAAATCAAAATTGACAGTTAAAATTAGTTACAAAAGTTTAGTAACTTTTATCTTTATTCTGCCTAATTTAATAAGAATTTTCTATGATGTTACCCTTACAACTTTCGTTCTTCTGAAAGCAAATGCTTGAAGTCAATATATCTACCTGATATTAAACATATAAATTAATAAAGTATAATTAGTTGAAGAAAATGTAACTAATATATACTATTTCTTTAGGCATGAAGGAGTATTTGTGGCTAGAGGTAAAGAAGATGCGCTAGTAACCAAGAATTTAGTACCTGGCTCAGAAGTGTATGGAGAGAAAAGAATATCAATTGAGGTTTATAAAGTATTTTTTTGTTCTCAACATAAAATAAAACTAAATGATGATTGTGGTCCCTCTAATCTTGACCTATTTGTGAAGACTATATCCACATACCCACTTCTGATATGATTATCACTTCAGACATCTCATTCCCAATCAAGAATGTTAGTTTACATTGGTTATATTTTCAGGAAAATGGAGAAAAAATTGAATACAGAGTATGGAATCCATTCAGATCAAAGTTAGCTGCTGCTATAATGGGTGGAGTTGATGGAATACATATAATGCCAGGAAAAAGAGTTTTATACTTAGGTGCTGCTAGTGGTACCACAGTTAGTCATGTATCAGATATTATTGGACCAGTAAGATTCTTTTTTTATTTCTCAACATTGCTAATTAAGAATGAGAAAATTTTTACAAGTATAATTATAAATTAATGATTTTTTTAGGAAGGCTTAGTATACGCAGTAGAGTTCTCCCACAGATCTGGAAGAGATTTAATTAATGTAGCTAAAAAAAGAACCAATATCATTCCCATAATTGAAGATGCCCGACATCCACTTAAATATAGGTATGCATTAATAAGCTGAGAGAGGAAAATCCTTAAGCTCAAATATAAAAATAATATGATGAATACTACACACTATCTAAACTTGTTATGTTGAATCAAAATTTGAACTCTCTCTCTGAATTAAATTTTTAAATATTTAGTAATTTTCTTAAATCTAGAATAGACCTGAAAGTTAGTGTTTTTTCAGAATGTTAGTTGGTATGGTGGACGTTATTTTTGCTGACGTCGCCCAGCCGGATCAGGCTAGAATTGTTAGTCTTAACGCTCAACACTTTTTGAAGAATGGTGGACATTTTGTAATATCTATAAAGGTGAGCTATGGTATACATGAGTAGAATATAAAGTACGTGACAAACTTTACATATAATGAAGTTATAATAACTAAATATACATTTTTTAGGCATCCTGTATAGACTCAACAGCACAACCTGAAGCAGTATTCGCAGCTGAAGTTAAAAGGCTCACAGCCGAGAAATTAAAACCTCAAGAACAACTTACGTTGGAACCATATGAAAGAGATCACGCGGTCGTCACTGGCATATTCAGACCACCCCCAAAAGCAAAATAAATGTATAGCAAAAAAAATCTGAATAATTCACATTTTATGTTTGACCAATTTAAGATAAGTACCTATATAATTATAAGTTAGGTTAAGTGTAAAAAGAAATAAATGATGAGAATATGATTCTCTTTTTATTCTAGCTTCAATGACATTAATCGAATATAAACTAACCTTCCCATGAAAAATATAATCTGTTATTTGAAATAATACAACTTTGATCGTTTTTACTAACGCATTAATATTTCCTAAAGATCCATCCATTATTTTCTATATTTTGAAAATTTGTATTCCGTGGGAGAACCATGTTGACGCTTAGTGTGATCTTTGGCCGGATCGTCCAGTGATACCGTGGGCTCACAGAATACTCGGCCTGAAACGGTACTTGTACTGTGCTTCGGAGACCGATTAAATTATAATTTAATAATGCTTCAGATAAAATACAAAATGACTATTGTTAAATACATAGTTTTATACG
>DWCF01005168.1:0-14791 GCA_018230265.1 Delias oraia
CTCAAGATCGTAACAGGTGGGCGTCTTTGGGGGAGGCCTATGTCCAGCAGTGGACTTGATAGGCTGATGATGATGAAGGGCGTTAGTGCATAAATTCGATTCCAATTATTAGTATCAGTGATTTCGTTATTAATACATGTATTACCAATGTGACCGCCATAATGTAATAACAGTTTTGCGTATGCGTATGTAGAAAATAGTATTACAAATTGTTGAGTGTATAAAAGCACTAATATTGAAAAGTGGTCCCAAATTATGTTTTAGCGCTAAATTGTTATCAATGAGTTATATGATATATAACGTTATGTGAAATAAAGGATCCATCTTTGATGTTATTTTCTTTCAATTCATCTTATAAAAATTGTGAGTCTACTGTACAGACGTCTCATCTAGGATAAGTCCATCGCTCATGGACACCCAGAGCTACTGTTGGGTCGCGGTTGTGTTGCCGGCTATCCAATTAAAGATCTTTGCTTTATGAACTACATTTGTGTAGCTTTCTAAAAGGTAATTGTTAGCGAAGGTTATATAATTTCAATTTGGGCCCTCATCAATTACATCGTGTGTTATTATTTCATCAATGAACGGTATACAATGACATTAATCTACATCAACTATCACTTTCGTTGATAGTAAACTGTTAAAAGGGAAAACGGGCCTCGCGTAGTATATATGCAATGTGATTGTATCGTTTAGAAATTTTGATTGCTTGTGATTTTAATTGAGATTTCAAATGTTTGTCGTTCCACAACTGAGCGCTATTAAGGCATTTCATTCCGCGAGCCACGACATGGCATCGGCTAAAAAAGTGTGTACTTATCGCTAAGAGACATAAGAGGAACCACCAGGGTCTAGGGGTGTTCAAAGATGGAAGAACCCTGGAGGAACGCAACACAACCAATGCGCGATGTGTGGCGTGGTTGTTCAGGGGCGGCGGTGTTCTCTTACCATATAGGACCATAAACTAACCTGCTCCATTGTCCGCTATAGAATAAAAAAAATATATCTTAAATTAAGTTGAGCCAATATGTGTATTGTGTTTTTTTTTAAAATTATAAACAGACATTTAATGCCACTGTAATTTTAAAATGTTCGCTCTTAGCTCTAGTTCAGCTACTCCTAGTTATCAAATATTTTAATTGTAAACCATTTATTATCTCATTAGTTAAGGTAAGTTACACAAATGTTTTGTAATAGTATTAAAAATTATAAACAGACATCAAATCTTGGTGATAAAATAAAAGTAAGACAAAATTACCGGTTTAAAAATAAATCTTATGCTTTCAAATTTGCTTCAGAGCGATAGCTAAAACATAATTTTACTCCAATTATGAACTCTGTGTGCGTATATATATTTTTTTCATTATTATATCTTATTAAGTATATATCCAAATTGCTCAAGATCGCAACAGGTGGGCGTCTTTGGGGGAGG
Source organism: Delias oraia (assembly GCA_018230265.1). NCBI lineage: Eukaryota > Metazoa > Arthropoda > Insecta > Lepidoptera > Pieridae > Delias > Delias oraia. Next base: position 1,433 of record DWCF01005168.1, read on the forward strand.
CCTATGTCCAGCAGTGGACTTGAATAGGCTGATGATGATGATGATGATAAAGTATATGTTATATAACAGAACATTAGTGTTATGAAAACATCGTAAGAATGAGGTTAAAAGGAATTTTACGTCGCACTAAAGTTTCAGTAGGAAACGGATGGGTTGCTATTTCTTTATTTTATTTGAGTCGTAGGAAAACAACACGGAAGACGAGATAAATTGACATTTATAAATTATTTCGGGAAGTGTTAAATGCGACTCGAAGTGATGAGCTGTGAGAGATTGCGGTAGGGTTTTTTAAATAACTTGCTGACGTTTACCACTGAGTGTATGTACCTGTGTTAAGCAAAAGTTTGTATATCTTGTAGAAAATTACGTGATGAATGGACGTGAAATTTGACATGGTTAGAGTTTATATAATGGAAAAGTGCATAATATAAAAATAATTGTATTAGACATTCTTAAAATTAATTTTATATCATATTACTGCTTCATGACACATACTATAGACATGAGATACACACATTAATTGTGTGGTCGGCTTTTGACGCCGCTTGAGTGGTACAAATTCAGGCGCCTCCGATATCCTCAGCCAGCGAAACACAGTGCTGTTTCACGCTGGTGTTGTGTCCGAGGGTTCTTTGAATGCGTCGGCGTCGAATGATAAGACAATTGTAAGTCAATCGCCCGGCCACTGTCAAAACCTTTCAAACACCTAATAAATTTAAAAAAAGTCATATTGGTGTTCGAACCTTACCGAGGTACCCCTCGGAGAGGCCACGAGGAGACACTAGAGATATATCATTATTAATTACCATTGTACAGGTAATGGTTTTATGAGCCTTGAAAAGGAGTTTTTTTTAATACTATAGCGGATAACGGAGCAGGTGGGTCTCTTATATGGAAAGAGAACACCGATGCCCATGGACAACCGAGGCATTGCTGCGCATTGGTTGCGTTACCGGCTTTTTAGGCCACTTAAGCGGCTTTTGTAAGGGCCTCCGATATCTTTACTTACTCAAACTCAGTACAAGTACCGTTTCACGCTGAGTATTCTGTGAGCCCGTGGTACTTTGGACGAGCCGTCTCAATTAATGCCTCCGCCTATGCTTCAGCATGGTCCTCCCACGGGTAGTTTTTGTAATGAGTTTACTGTATGCCATATCTCAATTCCGTCTCCCATTTACTGATAAATGGAGAAGTAAATAGAAACAAATAACTATGATAAATGAAGTTCAAAAAATCTCAATCAAGTATTACGTAATGTATTTCTTAATTTAGTTATGTATATGATTAATTGTCTATGCTTATTCTTTATAAGCTCGTGCCAAAATTGTAATAGGTTACTCGAAATTCACGCGGTGGCCCAATAAAGAAATTTCAATGTACATCAAGTATTGATAATACTATTTCTTTACAAGTAATGTTAAGTAATATGGTTTTGTTTATAGAAGTTAGCATAACTTAATCAACGGCTTGATATTAAGACATAGATATTTAATTTGCAGTATAATTTAGTATATTAGATTTTTTTACGAAAATGGACGCAAATGAGCAGGAGGCTTACTTAGCTAAAGCGGTCGTCTGCCCATGGGCACCGCCAGCTCGTCCGAAGAACCACGGACCACGTGCTCACAGAATATTCAGCGTGAAATATTCGTTGTAGTTGAAATGGTGCTTTAACTGTATTTCACTGATTGAATAAGGATATTCGTGGCCCTTAAAAATGCCGCTTAAGTGGCGTAACAAATCTGGCAACATAAACAATGCGCGGACTGTAGTGCAGGCGTCCATGGGCGGTGGTGTTTTGTTTCCATGTAGGAGACTCACCTAATCCGTTGTCCGCTATACCATCAAAACAAAACTATACTAAAGTATAGAAAATTTAATAATGACCAAACCCAAGCTCCAGTACCTAGACCAATAAATGATTTCGTTCACTGCACATGCGTGCCTAAGAGAAATACGGATTTTATATATTTAGATTGTCATTCGGACGTTTACGTAAAAACTGTGTAGAATTGGAGCTTTTATTTTTATTAGATAATTATGTTAAAGGATACGCAACTCTATACATTACGGAAACTCGGTTTTAACCGCGTTTGATGTTTAACTGAATACTGACATACGGCGCACCTCATTAGGACTAACAAGATCCATTGGCATGGAGAGGTTGTGATCTTTATTCCCTACATTTCCATAGCTCAGCGGTTCATTGGTGATCTCTATTAGTGAATTTTGTAAATAGTAAATGCTGTTCTGTTTTCTGTAACTTTAGCTGTAGGTAAATAGATGCATATTGCAGAAGCAAGCAATAGTGTGAATGACTATCGAGATGACAAATCTCTGCGATTAAGTTGCATTAGTTGAAATAAAGAGAATTAATGGTGGTCTTATGTTCGAAAAAAATAGTAAAGTACCTATCGTTCGACATTTACAAAAGTGATGTCTATGTTATATGTTTGGTATTTTTAAATAAAAATCGGATGGTATGAGGTTCATCGTGGATAAGCGATTTTCCGCCCATGGACACGGCCCGCCGCTGCCAGATCGTGGATGCGTTAATGGTCTTTTACAGTTATGTGTATGTAGCGAAATATTTGCAAAATTATTTACACTTGAAAAGCACAGACAGAAATACTCGTTTATGATCTAAGTAAACCTTATACAGTGTAAACTCCACGTAACGTTCCTTCGATTTAACGACAAACTCCCTAAAGCGTCGAAATCAATTGCCTTTAGTTGGTTTAGCTTGTCTTCCATCCACCTTTTCTTCTCTCCATTTAACGACAACTCTTTATAACGCTAAAAAATGCACAGTCCCTTCAGTGTCGTTATATAGATTTTACATATTCATAAAATCCTCATTTATTTTATATTACTTTTGATAGAAAAAACTTTTCATGTTTGATAAGAAATCTAGAAATTCACAGATGATTATTTAATTATTGCTATTTTATGACACCTTTTAAGACATTTTTTATTTAAATTAATATTAATATGTAGCAGCTGTTTGAACGTGTCAGCAAATTGTAGCCACTACTGGTGTCATGCTAGATTCAAATTGAAAAAAGATATCTAAAATAATTTAACAAAACGGATATTGGTACTACTCTATTATATTATACAATCACATGTGCTGTTTTATTGAACGACATAAATCGCCAGTGTTGTAATAAAATAGAAATAAAAAATATACCTAAATGAACCATTACCTCTACAACGCAGTACTTCATTTTCGTACCAATAAAAATATACGGACATATAAATTTAGCATCGTCAGCGATTTATTTTGCGCTTTAACGATTTTCTTGAGGATCATAAACAGTACTCATCAAACTTTAGCTCTCCTAGCTCGAATCACATTAATACTCAAACCATTTATTGTTAATAACACTGGTGGAAAACGAGCAGGAGGCTCATCTAGGACAAGCTGTCCTCCACCAATGGACACTCGCAGCCACTGCAGAGCCGCGAGTGCGTTGCCGGCCTTTAAGGAAGGTGTTCGCTCTTTTCTTGAAGGTCCCCAAGTCGTATTGGTTTGTAAATATGCCTGCTGGCAGCTAAATTAAGCTAAAATTATCTTAATAGACAATTAAAAATGTGTTATTCAAAAGTAAGAGTACTGTATAGATGAAGATATCTGTAAATATTTTAGGTTTAAACAAAACGAAACTAAATACTTCAATTCGTTCTTTTAGGATTAACGAGTCTTATATAAACACAAGATAAACTGATAACGCCGTTCTTAACACCATTTATAAAACAACAAAAAATTATGATAACCAAAAAAGGCAATAACAATGATTTGAGTAAGTTTCTCCCTGAATTTTAACTCTCAATATATTACAAGTTGGATAACTTTCAACAGATCTCATATATATTTGAATACCGCCATATATAAAATAATAAAATCCCTAATAATATAACAAAATGATATGATATCACCAGTTATTGTCATCAAATAAATCCGTTTACATATTAAGACATTTTCATAGACATCTTACTTTTTGGTTTTCGTAAAATCTGACCTAAAGAAGGCTTTGTGACGACGGCCAATCAATTATCATAATTCGTTATAATAATAATTTTTATAATAATATTGGTATGGTATATTAAACAACTTATCTACCTTATCTTACATTAACATTTTTTACATCTTAACTAAACATTGTAATTTCATCTCTTAAACCTTGTATTAGAAACGAAAACAGGAAAATATCATTTGTATTTCCCGATAGAATTGAAAGAGCGACAGGAAAATATCTGCATGATGGATTGCGGCCTCGGGCTGCCTCAGTTACATTTGACGAAACCTGATACAGAGAAATGCATTAACATTCATGCTGAATCATCGTCTACGTATGTATACAAATCGATGTAATCTCTACTTTCCTTAAAAGCTTACATGTATAATGCGTTCTCAATTTATATTCCTTTAGAACCCTATATGGTTTTTTGCGATGGATGAAATATATTAACGCACTTTCTATACGATATGACACCACAATATCATAGTAAAGATACTTTATACTTCTCATAATACTGACTTAAGTTGTGCCATATAGTGTTAATAAATTGTAATACTCGTAATAAGACACCCAACATGTGGTTGCAAAGTTTATTCAAAAGCTTATAACTTCATCAATGCAATGAAGCCTTAAATCAGACGATATTGTCTAAAGTAATGTCAAAATAATGTCAGTTGGGCTAATTGCCGTCAGCGACAGGTGCTGCACACGTTCGCTGAATGTTAAATCATACCGTAAGAGCTATTGCCTTGCCTAATAGCTTTTTAGCTCACCTCAGTACCTCGTTCAGTAGGGTTACTTCAGTACGAGCCGATATTGGGCTATTCGGACAGCTTAAAATAATACAAAACCATTAACACTTTTTCAAAACTCATTTCAATATGAAAGTTTCATTTGTCGCTTATAATAAAATATAATTTCAATTTTTATTTTACATTTTGAGTTGATTTTTATTTATGTCTTCACATATAAATGAGGTTTTATAATCCAATTTTCACGTATATTGGAAATAACCTTCAACATTTTGCAAAATCGTAAATTATTTCCTCAAGATTCATTATTATTTGATGCAACTATTTACAATCAATAATAAGAATGAAACGCGTATTACTAAATAGACTACCATAGACGTAGCAAGGATGAAGGATCCATAGCAGACAGACGCTTTTTGTAGGATAAAAGCAAGTACCGGATCCACAGCGCCTTTACATCTTTCGTTTCTACGATACTTTACATAAATTGCTTTATATGTATAAAATTTTAAACAGATATAAGAGATTGAATGAATGCAATTGTCTTAATTAATCTATTTAAATAACACACTTATAATAAAAAAATAGTTTATATCGTATCAATAAAGCCAAATTTAATATACTTGAAAATAGAAATATACGATTGTCACGTTGAAAAGTTTACTATTCTTAATATCAAGGGATTAATTTCATCCTTCACTCTTGAACTACACTTCTCATTACTCATTACAAGAAGATATGCTTACAATTTAAGATTCATTAACCGATATTCATATAACGCTTCTTCTTCATTGCTCTGAACTTTAAAGTCCTATCGCAATTATGAAATCATGTAGTTATTAAAGTGAATTCAAATATCAACAATTCCTCATTAACGTAAATTTTAATTAAATGAAATCTTATCGAAATTTTTATTTCATGCGCTGTTTGATGTGTATAAAAGAAAATTTGCTAAGCAATCTGATTAAAAATTCTTAGACTGGATTTTAATCTTCATTCGTATAAGCAATATTCCAAGAAAAGTATAAACTTGGTATTACGCAATAAAGTATTTTTTAATATGTACGGCAGATGCAGTTTTTGTTAAATATATATTCCTAAGCTAATATAATACTAAGATTTTTAAAAGTACTATAATCCTTGTTTCCGCTGTGATAACTGTTCGCACCGCTTCTTCACAGAGATGTGGCTTGCCCCAATTTTTGTAGAATCGTAAACCCACAAGATTTAGTGGACGGCCGAAGTTTAACGAGGACCCCTGTCCCACCCTCCCCACAAAAATTTAGTTTTACGACACTCGCAAGTGAGCCATTAAACAATTTCTTTTGGGTGATGGAAACAATGTATTCTTTTACGGTTTTATATAAGTTTTAATCATGATTTTATGAAAAAATACCTTAAGGCTTATTAGGTCATTTTACCTGAATAGTATTCGAAATAGTAATTCTACCTTTTATGCGCATTGATTAGGTTAAGATCAGAAGCCCTCATTCACGACGCCCCAATTTATCAATGCTATTCACGGCGTGTCTGCATTTCATATTTCCACATAATTACGGTGTAGTCGAATAGAATAGATTAAAATCTCCGGTATTGAGTGATCGTAGACGAAGACAATATCTATAGATGTTTCCGTGACAAAACGGCTGGGAACAGAAGCCTCTCCTGCTACAATACGTTTTGTATCACTTCAATCTCAAAAGATATTCCGATGTATTGAACTTTGGAAATTTCATTGACAGTGTCCTATTCAAATTGTATTGGGAACACCTTTGGAAACAATGTTTAAAAATGACTTTCAAGCGCATTTAATAAAGACAGATCTGAATTAGGTTTCATATGTTTGTATATTTGTTATTCAATTATGAATCTATTAAAAATTTTCCATAAATTAAACTTAAAACAATATTCATAGATTTTAAATTATATATTGTATATAATGACAAATCAAAGCGAATCACTAAATTATCATTTGAATTCACAATTACTATAACTGTCGTGATCTGCAATGTTGTTTACGTCAAAAAAATTTACTTGGGATTAAGTTATTAAAGCGCTAATGCATCAGAAGAGGCAACAAACTGTCTGCAGCATTTTTTCCAATATCGCAAATTTTGGTTAGTGTAGTTCACAATTTATTGATATTATTATTATATGTGGACAAATAACTCACTGATGTCACAATTAACCTTACTAGAACATTCAAAATATAAAAAAGTATACAAGGTACAAAAATAGAATTTTGACAAAATAGTAGTTTACGAGACTCTTTAAAAATGCCTTTATGGAAGTCGTCGATTCTATTATACGTCTTCTGACAAAGTTCTTTCTTTATATAATGCTTGAATTTGTTTATCAGGCATATCTATGTCTTACTCAGGCACTTTTAAGGGCCTCCGATATCCTCAGTCACTCTGCGAAACAGTATATAATACCGTTTCACGCTGAGTATTCTGTGAGCTCGTGGTATCACTTCGGACGAGTCGGCCCTATTAGTGCGTCAGAATATTATGCTTCAACAGGGCTCTCCCACGAGTGCGACAGTATTAATATACTCGACCGGTCACTGACAAGCCCTTCCAGAGACTAAACAAATTATAAATTACATTATAATTGATCGGGATTTTAATTATTACCTTTCGCTTCCTAGTACACTCTTTGAACCATAAAGCTACGAGGCTCTCAGAAGGGCTAGTAAAATAGGTAACTCTTCTAAAAGAGACAAATACTAAAGCAAGCCTCACAAATCAATTGATGAAGATATTTTTTACATAATGCATGTGAAGTCACAATTGAAAACTAGTTAATAACAGACGAGCAGAATATATTATTTCTTCAAAGCATTTATAATATACCCCTTGTGCAGCTTTGAGAGACGCTCCTGTTTCTTTACTCAAACATTTCTCTCCTTCAAGACCTTTGTATAATTAACATGTGTACTGTCGTATTCATTAATTACTTTAAAATTTTAAGCGGGCTTATTACGGCTACAATGGTTTCATGGTAAAGAAACAATAAAATTAGTATGAAACAGATATATTCTGCTGCTTTTATTATTTCATTAGTTTTACATTAGAAAATATACAATTAATATCGTAGATAAATAGATATTTCTGTGCGTTCAAAAAATTTAAACTACATATAATTCAAAATGCAGACGTAATGATAATTGTTTTAAGTAATCATTTTCAAATCATAAACTTATCCCACGCAAAATAGGCGCAATAATGTCGTCGAGTTAGGAAACCAGCCCGTCTTACAATTACTAACAGAAAAAAACCTTAGCTTAAAAACCTTAGCTTTTAAGATGCCTATCTTGTTGCAAATATTTTCATTTGTAGAGTAATTGTTTTTATTATATTGTTTCATTTACTGAGTGCTTTATGTGAACTTTGAAGTCTTTTAATATTTTTAATTAGCATATCTATAACATCCAAATATTTTTAAAACAATCTTATCAAACTAAATTAAATTTAATACATAACAATTTAATAATATCATACAATCACTAGTTATTTCAATAAATTATGATGTTGACAACTGTTAAAAAACTAACATATATAGATAACATATATGCAAATACTGAATATTAAATATAACACAGAAATGCAATTTCGTCTAAAAAAAGCAACGCAAAAACGTAAATTGTTAAATGTTCATTATGACATCAGAGTTAATTCTCACATAATGTTTTACATTGAGCTGAATTCATGTATGTTATTATTTTTAACACAACCCCCGATAAAACATAATGTTTTAAGTAAAGCCTGGTTACGGCGAGAATCTGTACCTGTTACGGGTTGAAATTGTTTTTTGTTACATAACCACATTGTGTGAACGTGTTTTACATTTTTCATTTAAAACTCAAATATATTAAAATTATCTTTTCCCTAATTTCGAACGACTGTAGTAGGTCTCTAAACCTTTGTAAGATTCAATAAAATTTAAATACATTCTTGTAACTAAATACAGGTACCATCTATTAAATAATAATTGGTTAAGTTTATCGTACGTAAATCAGATAATGCAACGTCTTTGAAATTATTATCATTCGGTATGAGTATTATTCTAAATAGGATATAGTTTGTTTTTTAATAATTCACTGTATTGTAAGTCGTCCAAGATTTATTTATTGTTTTGTATTATATGAATATTTAAGCAATACAATTTTAGTATCGTTTTCTTAAACATTTTTTCAGAAGCCAAAATATGTAGTTAGATATAGAATTACATAATCAATTTAACATATTATATTTTAAATAATTTTGCCTATCTTTCGCATATATTAAAGTTTATTTGTTTTATTAAAATAATAATTTTAATTTTCTTTGTCATTGTAACTTAAAAATATAACTAGTTTCTTAAAAAATAAGTTGTAATATAACAAAACATCAGAAGATCTGACTACGAATAATCATAAATGTTTTAAAGCAAAAACTAATTTTCGTGAAGACGCATTTAAGACTCCGCATTGCACGTAATATTTCCTCCAGCTATTTGTCAGCTTCGAATTCACAATCGGATTGACGGAGGCGTATCCGTGCCGATTGTTGCCTTCAACTTTACAAAGCCATGGGAAATTGCCAATATGCTCACTTATTCAACCTGTTGCAAATATTTCTCTATTGCCTTAAAGAAAATTTATTTATTTCATAAAAATCTATTCCTAATCTTAAGCTTGTTTTATATAGTAATTTATTGTTTTTATCAACAGCTTTGTATAATGGAAATTTTAAACGAAGATCTAATGGTTGTATCTGATTATTTATTGTTTAAAGACGATTTTTAATAAAAATTAAACGACGATCAGTTGTTTTTCCCATCGTTTATTTGTTGTTATGAACAAACAGAAAATTGTGGATTTATTAATTCTAAAGTACCTTTTATCAAACACTGCGTAATAGAGTTATTGTTCCTGTTCCTTTTATTACTTCTCGATCTTCGTCAATTATTAATGGCCAGTATTTAAAAATGAAATTAGTTGTTAAATCTTTCTTCAGTTTCGGTCAGGCAGTTCAGGCCAACGGGTCCCGGGACGGCCCAAGCCGATGTTCGTGTTTCGCAGGAGACGCCCTTGTGCTTATCGCGACACAAACCAAATTCTCAGCGAGCCTAAGCCCCGCTCCAAAAGTCCGCCAGAAGCTCAGGCCTTATGCGAACATCGTTTGTCATTTCTAAAAAAAACTAAAGCCTTTCTTAACTTAGTCTACGAAATACTTGTATTTTGTACTCTTCCAAATTTTGTAGAATATTTTGTTGCCTTTAATGGATTACTTGACATAGCGTCTTTTTAAAAAAAATATGCTATAACGGATAAAAAAGTTTGTGGGTCTGCTGAATGGTAAGAGAACAACGCCGCTCAGAGACAACCACGCCAAATTCCACGCATTGGTTGTGTTGCCGGCTTTTTATGCTGCTTAATCGGCACTTTTCTTAAGGGCCTCCGCTATCCTCACTCACTCTGCGAAACACAGTACAAGTAACGTTTCATACTGAGTATTCTCACGTGATCTCTTTAGTATATCTATATAACTACATAACTATTTCCTACATTACAAGAAAACAAAGGAAAAAGACTTTACAAAATAATAAGATAAGGTCGGGTTTTAAACCGATTCAATTCTACTGTCACGTTTATGGAAATGTAAGCTTGTGTGATTTGTGCTCATGAGATTCAATTTCACGCGCGTGTATGATTGACGGACACATTATGCAGGTGTTAGATCTTCTGCGTAATTTACTTTTTATCTGAAGTCTCAAGAAAAGGCCGGCTTATGGGAAGGACAGTATTTATTTTATGGAAAAATATAGAGGTATTTCACGCAACCTTTGGAAAATTGCGTAATATTTGAAAGAAATTGTAAACGTTTTCTTGTTGTAATTCCTTTAGGTCGCATTCAGCATAGAGGGCCACAAATTATTGGCGACCAAATCTTTTCCGATCAGCTTGACTCTTTGGCGTTGCATAGAGATGTTGGTTCGTTCAGCATCTTATATCGCATTTATTATGGGGAATGTTTGGAGGAGCATTTGGATTTAAGCTACAGCTGAATTTCATCATCGAAAATCGAGACAGAATATAAACATTCATCGTTATCACCTCGATGTTTGAAGTTCCACAACTCACCACCACTCTCAGCTCAGCAGAGTGGCTCAGGTGCCAGCAGGGGTATTGCCAAAACAATAAGACTTGGGGGACCTTCAAGAAAAGAGCGTATATATTCCTTAAAGGCCGACAACGCATCCGCGACTCTGCAAGGAATAGGTGTGTCCATGGGCGGAGGAACGCTTACCCTAGGTGAGCCTCCTGCTCGGCTGCCACCATTTCCCTTAAAAACGTGTAATGTAATAAATGGCAGCTCATACCTCCATTAACTAACCCGACAATTATCTGCGTTAATGTCAATTGGCTATTGGACGAACAATGTATGCAAATTTACGTACCTGATAAAGGATAACATGCAAAACCACTCTGTTGCCGATGTCATATATATATATATATGAAATCTATTTACATATACATACACTTTACATATACATCTATTTATGTGTAGGTTTAACAACAGTGATCTGTTTGTCTTTTTAGACTGAAGACATGTGACAACATTAGTAGCTTTATATAGTGCTCTTATTGAAATAATTCCATTTATTTTAATTTTCATAGTTTTATACATTTGGCTTAATAGAGTTCATATTAATTTATTTGTTTGTAGTTGTGAATGAGGCTAAAATTTGGAAATCGTAATCTGTATTATAAATATATATATCGTTACCGCTTTTTATCTCCATAATAATAATATTTCCTAACAATTTATTAGTATGTTCATGTCTCGCTACAATCTTTTGGATTAGTTCCTGATCTTAGTCTAATTTGAACTAAGATGTTCTTTTAATAAAATAATTATAATAATTCCAACGTCTCTGTCATAAAAATGTACCGAATACTACGCCTAAAATTATATTAAAATCCAAAATTAAGTATATAAAATCAGTATTAAACAGACTTTTAACTAAAATATACGATTTACAAAAGTAATGTCTCTATGATTGTTAACACTGTATTCTTCAAAAGGTGTTTATTGCCGACCAGCGGCATTTTAATTAAAACTGTTTTGTGCTGAGCATTCTGACCGAAATATTGTGAAAAAACTTTATTACATTGGTTTTTTATTTAAAAATGAGCTTTAAAATGGAGTGCGGTTTCATTATACATGGGCATTTGAATGGTATTCATTAGTCTGAGTAAGAGAGGCTCTACAGGCATAGACCTTACGCCACTGGACGCTAAGTTGTATCGTTTTGACCAGACGCCTTTGAATTTCTACTTTCTACTTAGAAGTTCATATATATATTATTAAGTTTAAATATAATGTGGATAACAAAAATGTACTCTCTGTACTCGACATCGTTAAGTTTTAAAAATACACTAAAATTTATAAACTCTAAAAATACTCTAATAATCTGTAAAATTGGTACAGTATCAAAATCACTTTATTAATCTTAACAAAATATAGTCAAAGTCTAAAGGTCTTTCAAAATTTAATTGTTTCTTAATTTCCCTAGGAAATAGGCTCAGAAACTTTCCACGTGCATTGAATATCCAAAACTTGGCACAATGGCGTGGTTAAATAAGTACTTGTGATAATGGTAAAATACTATACATACTGAACAGTGCTTTTATAAACCACACCCCTGTTAATTAAAACTCAACACTGAAAAATAACTAACATTAATATTCTGTAGAAGGACGCGTAAGGCGAAGATGTTATTAACCGCTCGAGTAAAACTTAGTTACGAGACAGCAAAATGCAATAGGTAGGGAATGCGAAAGAAGTCTGCACCGTGGTTGCATTGCAAATTACCTCGGTATCTCATGAAACTGTCATCTCAGGACCCGCGAGGCGACTCCAACTTGCATTTTTTACATCTGCTAAACTGTACACTCACCTCTTGATTAGCTTCCAACTTACGAGTTTTATTTCATCATGTTTTCAAGTAGTTGACATAAGTTTTTTTGTAATAATTAATTAAAGACACGGCGTCACTGCTTTATGACTGCAAAGAATGAACTTGATATTTCTTTAGCAACATAAAATCTTTTCAAAATTAATAACCATATAAGGTCGATCATGTATTGACCGTGACGATATACACTACTTCACTTAATTACACTTTTCTCTCCACATCGATTGTAACGTCATCTGCATCACAAAGGTTACATTTTTTAATTAGACGACTATTTTAATGACGACGCTCCATGCTAATGAGACTAAATTAGCTGGGTCGAGGCGAGATCAGATTTTTCTTTGACGATAGACACGAGAAACCTTGTCAAATTAATGGAAACGTGAAGTAATATTCAATGTCATTTGATAACGTCTTTTTTACGATTTGATAACTGTCAATTAATGTAACTTACTAAGATAAAACATTATGCGGCGTAGCTATGAAACGGAATTAATCAAATTGGACCTAATCGCTACTTTAATAAGATCACGATTGCTATTGTGTTAAAATAAAGACAGTGCAATGTAATAGTAAGAGTAGGATAGACAGTATCTTGTTGCTATCTCTCTCTAATGTAA
>DWCF01005169.1:0-14786 GCA_018230265.1 Delias oraia
TATAGAGAAAACTTTTACAATCTAATAGTACTAAATAGACTGAAATTTCTTAAGATTTTTCTATTTCATTAAATATTGCCTTTTTGTTATTTACAATTCAAAATTTTACATTTAAAGAGGACTTTCATTCATTAAATTTAAATCGCAATGAAATAAAATCCATAGACGAAATTTCATTTAGCATATCTGTATATTTTTATTATAATGATATACTCCAGTATTAAAGGAACAGTAGCGGTTGACGGTGGATTTTCTCGAGAGCATAGTGTTTTTGAAAGGATAATAAAAAACAAATAGACAACCTTAATAAAATAAGATAATATCGTAAAAGAAATCCAAATAGTCAAAAATAAAAGAAAGCTAGATATATAAATCTTACCGCAATCTGAATTACAACCAAGGCAACGACAAATGCTAATCTCGTCAAAAAATAATACAATAAATAAATGCGCTTTCATCAATCTCAACAGTAACGAAACAATGGCAATTAAACACGGGCGGTAGCAAAACAAAGCATAAAGAAATAAAAGCAATGAAACATTCTCCCCTAACAGGAAAAAGACCACAGGCCTCAACGCTCCAGCAAGCTCTGAAAAACCACCATAGCAAACGTCTAAGTTACATCAATAATAATAATCATAAATAATCAATCAGTATTCACCAAATACTTTTTTATGGTATAGTAGACACCGGAACAGGTGAGTCTTCTATATGGTAGGAGAATAACGACGCCTATGAACAACCGCGCCACAGGTAAGGGCCTTAAATCCTCACTCAACTTCAAAACACCATAGGAACTTTCAAATACAATTACCGTTCCACTCTGAGTATACTGTCTGCCCGTGGTATCACTTCAGACGAACAGGCCCAATAAGAATGGTTCTCCCACGGGTAAAACATTGCTTATTATTCATACTCGGCTTTGCAGACGTTATCAAATAAGGCTTTTATAGAAGATGTTCTGATCAATGGTACTGAAAGCTACAAAGAAGAAATAAGATAATATAATAAGTATACATGTATTACAACGTATTATTTTCTATATAAGTTTGTATTAATAGTACCTTTATTAGACGAAAGCTATAAACGGAATTTAACATTGTATTGCGTCTTTACATAAAACATCAAAGACAAACATGTTCTTGTATCTATTTATTGTTAATCTACATTCAACGTATTGTCTACAGAGAATAAAAACATCCGTGGCCGTCTGAAGGTCTGAACCTACTTACTCGTATATCAGAATGACAGATTATAATCAATTCATTGAACTCTGGACTTATAAAAAGCGCTATATAAGAATTATAATAGGCTTTATAACATTCTAATTCCCATACGTAAAATGTTCACGTACAGGTACCAACCCAACTAAAGAAGATTAACGTTTTTTTTCTGCATCGGTTCGTAATTTATAGAAATGAAAGGCGCCCGGCAAATCCCCGGGCTTACTGCGCCTAAACGTGTTATTAAAAAGGTATTATTCTTAATCTTTCACGTTTCAAGATATTATCTTTCGATTTAATATTGTTCTGTAGTTTTTTAAATGAGTTCTTAAAGTTACGATGTTTTAAAATTACATTTTAAAGCTTAATGTAACGAAGATTATCTGAATGGGCCTAGGATTATATTTTACGAGACTGTTTTAAAAATTAAAGAATTTCTCATCAACATTTAGTTATACAATGGTAATTTATTCATTGTAATCAATGATCTGACTCGACCCTTCATTGCGGTAATTTAGGTTTATCATTTATAGGGTAGGAACAAAGGTTAAATAAAGGTTTACGCTTGTTCTATGAAATACAAATTAAAATTTTCAAAAGGTATAGCTATTATATTTTTATGTACAATATTGTAGGAAATAAGGTTTTGTCAAATTAAATTTCTTATTCGGAGTAATGGTTTTTTTGTTATTAAATGTACAGATAGGAGGTCGGTCTGTATTACATTATGAAAGGGAATCTTTTGTAAGGCGGGTGTGACTGCGGGACAAGCCGCGGGGCGCTCCATACAATCACTTCCCGAACCCTCATGGAATATCCACTAGGGGCTTCTTAATTGTCGCCTGTCAATATCGCGGGGAAGAAAGCTTTTTCGAAATTTATTAGATTTCCAACATTTAAGGACTTAGCCTTCGTCTTCCATGGTTTGGATGACTGATTTTAAAAGTGCTAAAGTTCGTTTTGATCGGATTCAGAAACAACTAGATTTTTCTTAGGTTTCTAGCTTGCGGCTACTTAGAAATAACAATGAACTACAGATATACCCTCATTTTCAGCCAGACAGACTTTATTTAATTTGAGTATTTTTTATAGTAGACTGCTTACCTGGACTTATGGTAACAAGTACAGTAAAGTTGCCAGTACACGTCCTATTCATTACGTTATATAAAATACAAAGGTTGGGTTTACGTTGGCTAAGTACACCTTTACAAGTAAGAAGATTTGTGATAAGCCGCACGCATCTTTGCAATTTCTTAGCATCAAAAGGTGTTTGTAGGTGTGTATGTGTGTAGCTCGGGGCGGGTGAACAGATCCGCTTCGTTGATACAACGATATAGTAGACGCTATTGTTCAGACTCTTTCAAAGCCATTAACTCTGACACTCTGTTCCACTCACGGTACTCATTCGATAATTGCATCGAATAAAACGATTTTCATCATTAATCTCTTTAAAGTTCTTTCGAAAATAACATAGTACAATTTTAATCATACAAATTAGGTTTACTAGTTTCTTAATTGCCAGTACAAATTTCATAAAAGAAAACAGTAAGATATATTTTTTAAATACACTTAATTTTTTATTCTTATTTCGTTTAACAAAATATTTAAGTATTCTATATTATGACAGCCCTACATAATACTAGCAAATACTATGGAAGGTTAATATTTAATGCTTATAATTAAATCAGGTTAGTAAAAGAGACATACATACGTACATCACAACTCGGGCCTTCGAAGGTGCCAAAAAAATATCAAAAACCTTATCACGTCGTGCCGCTGTCGACGATTCAGACTTTCCCATTTATTCAGCACGATCGACGCCATTCACCTCTTAACAGTTTTTATGTGAAAAGTGATCATAAAAGTAATTATAATAGCTCGAGGCATAACGATCATTGATTGGCAACGAAAGCAATAAAGCGAGCGAGTCAAATGCAAAGTTATTAAACTGAAGTAACAACTGCTAACAATACGAAAGAGCTGACTGCCAACTCCCGCTCAAGACAAAAAACAATTACTCTATCGACACGTGAAGACAATAACTTATTATGTCAGCTTCAAATATTCTCGTCATTGTATTTTCATACAATTAATTATAGTCATAATAATAATCTCGCCCACACACTTAACAATTCCTAAAAGAAATGTAGAAATATAATGATAATAATGTTTTCTCGACTAATTTGAAAGTTTTCACTAAAAAAAGCATAAAATTTAACTTCACATGTATTTAGAAAACTAAAAATTCCCTGTCGAATGTTTTAATATTTTATGAGATCGTCATAGGCTTTGTTTGAATTTCGTTTTAATTAACAATTCAGATTCTTTAGACGCGAACAATAAGCCGCATCGGCGTTCAGTTCACGCTGTGTCCGGCTTGCGGCCTGTTTTCTTTTAGAAGTGCGCATTGTTATGAATTCAAAGACCTCCTTTTGTGAAACACACCTTTAATTTTTATAAAATAATGCCATCTTTAGCTAAAAAGTGCAAAAACATAGATAATTACAACAAGAAACAGATGCCACAGATATATATAGTTGCAACTTCTACACTTTATAGATTATATGAAAAAGCTTTCATACTTAGATTCCATCAAAGAACATGGACACGGAGTATATAATATATATCATGAAAGTTGGCAGTAATAGGGTGCAGTGTATTGCGGCAGTAAGGTAAATAGCTGCCAGACGCAAGCCCGGACGGGGATTACTGTTTCATCTATTTGGTTTAGGGAATCGCTTTGAACTACACGTCAAAACCTTTGCATAAGCTGTCTGCGTACCGAGCGATTATTGTAATGTAACACAGCGAACTACGCAGTGCAACTACTCATATAATTAAGAAAAATATGAGAAGGGTATATAATTTTTGTACCAAAAAGGAAACCAGCTTTTAAAATTAAAATGTCAACATACTGTCAGTTTTAAGGTTATTTTAAACGGAATCTATAAAGGTTCTATATGCCATAAGACAGCAATTAAATACAATAATTACAAATAAAAGCAATTAATACTCTAATTGTAATGTATACGCAATGATTGCGTCGTTCGTGTATGACGGGACTAAGGACAGCGTCGTCAATAATGAAGCGGCAAATATTAATCTGTGTATTGTCGGTTTTTCTATTAGGAGCCGTCATGTGCAGCTGACGTGCGGCCTTTGTATGTGTGCATGTATGTTCGGGCTGCGGCTCTGTGGCGAATCGACCACTCTCCATACGTATTTCCCATTCCCTTTTACTGTTATTGCACTGTGCCAGTTGGTTTCGAGCGCCCTTTATTTTTATTAGCGCATGGAAAAATAATAAAATACATTTTTTATTTATTACAAGTTTAGAGAGGTCTCGATTCAAATTGGAAAGTAGATTGCTTCCTATTCAATTTTATTCCATGCATACTTTTATTGTAAAAATAATAGTTCGTTTGTGAAAACTAGTGTTTTTTATTAGAAGTGGGTTTTAAGCGCACAGGGGTAGAAGTAGGGGCCTGCCCAGAGCCTTACTATGTTATTAATTTTTTTTGTGCCATTATTATAACTTGTATACAATTAGGTTCTGACGAAAATGTGAATATTAATATATGTGTAAGTTATACACCCAGATGAATAATATTAAGACTACAAAGAAACAAATAACGGATGGTTAGCCTAACGACTTTACAAAACAAAGTCACCCGTTGCATTTGAAAACTGCTGAACCCCATCATGTTTCCTTCACGCGCGTTTACACAAAATGTAAGTAATTTAGAGTGAAAGTATTATTTACGAACTTATGATAATTCCCCTAACATCTGCGCAAGTGAGGTTCAATTACACGTTACCTACGTCAGAACCACGTCATTCTTGTATAAAATACCATTCACGGACATTCATAATTAATCTTATGCGTTACAATGTTTTATTAAAAAGTGGTGCATATAACGCAAGAATCAGCAAATTTAACAACTTTGAACATTTGTATTTTATTTACATTGTATTTTATAATAGATGAATTTTTATATTTACTACATAATCTACAATTGGATATATATAATGCACCAATATAAAGATGTCTTTACAGTTAGGATGTAAACTTTTTATCATTTAGTTAAAAGTGAATACTCGCTGTTATTCCTAAAGCAAGCCTTAAGATGGAAGGTAAACACATTAATTTCAGTACGTCTATATAATACAGTGCATTAATATTGCTTTAGTGAGGCAGGTCTCCCCTTGCAAGTCATTTAATTATCTTCCCAGCTAGTATTCGGGAACGTGACATATTTGAATGCTCCGAGGAGAGGTCTGAGAGGAGCGAGGTTGCCATCTGTGTTCCGTTCACGCGTATAATTACTCAAATTACTGAAGAAATTCTTTACAACTTTGCACAAGTTTCAGTTGTATGGTTGTATAGAGCAGTCGGGAACCGAGCACAAAGGCTAAAGAATAAAAACACTCTTTCATCTGAGATTGACGTGGTTTTTATTGCGTCTGTTATTACTTGTTACTTGTCTGGCTCAGACTCTTTTATAACTTAGATGCGCTACTTTTTATGTTTCATGTGAAAGAACTTCGCCAATGGGAGAAACGTAATGATAAAGCTGTTGATAAAGAATCAAAATTATATTGTATTTATATAAAATAAATTGATAACAGCTGGCATATGATTGTAATCACTAATCTGTTTTTTCTTAAATTTAAAAACTGACTGATATTTTTTTTTCTATTTATTGCAAGTTTAATATGAAACTTAAAAGCAATGTAATTTAAAATGGAGGAATTGTCAAAAATCCTATAGTGAGTCGAAATTCAGTGAATGATGACCTAATTTAACGCTTATGTTGAGAGAGAAATTAATGAATTGTTACTATTATTATATTAAACAAGATTGATGAGTGAACAATATTTTGATTTATTGTAGGTAAGTTATAACAATTTGAGTACCGAAGATAACATCATATGATCGATGAAAGTGCGGCGCAAAAGTTAATAAACACGCTCTAACCGCAGCTCGTAGATTAGATAAGAGAAGCCTTACATAAAACTCTTCATTCGAGAGTCATGATCAAAATTTTGAAGATAAACTAAAACTAGTTTTTAGTCCTTTCATGCAATTCAAGTTGCAGACGTGATATTTATCAAAATTCCCACTAGTCGGGCAATATATGTTTTTATGGAAACACAACTTTCTTAATGCCATTTCTGCGACAACGGCACACGTAATACGGTTTTGAAAATAACTTTGCCTTACGTGATTTCATTCCGATAACAATAAGTATCGGGGCCGGAGCCGATCGCATGTTTTTATTACTTTCAATCACTATGAGAAACCATAGCGCACTTACATAGTTATAGCACGAGTGCGACCGGACGCGGACCCTTGGGCGTAACACGTCGTCAATCGTCATACATTCTATATTCGAAACTGAATTATCGTGGGACTGGATCTGACTATTTTCTGCACATGTGACGTCATACATGTTTACTGAGAGATTCGGCCGAGATACATAAGCAATGCTATTCAAACCATCTCTGGTATCTTTTTAGTTATCAATTGAATTATTTATGTATCATTTTAACTGAGGCAATGGAAAATGTCATTAAGTTAGTGAAGAAGAGCTTAGTTTTAATATTTACAAGTTGTAACATGGATGATATTAATTAATGTTTGTTTAATTAAAACAAAAATTTCATTATCAAATGCGACCTCTCATTAAGGGATTATTCCTATAATGAAGCCATTGACGTCCTATTTGTTTTGATTTAAATTCTCGTATGTCGCAACCGTTTAAATTATCAACGATGCAAAATCAGTTTGTATTAATATTCGTATATCTCTGTATATACAATAATATTTTACTGGTAACTATAAGTTTGTACGTGTGATTACCTGATCAGCATAGAACCACTCCCAGTCTTCCTTGTGGTATGTCGTAAGAGGCGACTAAAGGACGCTTGATCAGAGGGTAGGCAGCAGCGCCCTTCCGAATACAGAAGATGTTCTGCGATCACCAACGCGCCTGCCAAGCGTGGTGATTAAGGCAAAACACTCTCCATGTTTGGGGAGGCCTTTGTCACAGTGGCCTTAATAGGTTGATGATAATGAACTATAAGTTTATTAACTAATTAGTTAAAAATAAAATCCAAACAAAGCGCGATTCCTAATTGAAAACACATTAAGTTCAATTTAATTTCAGCTAAATTGCTTTTTCTATTACTTGATTCTATTACAATTTCCTCTATTATGTTAATTATATTATGATAAGTGAATAAATAGTGTGTATTACTTTTTTTGTATGTTTTTGACAACTTCAAAGAAAATATGTATTGATTTATTGATCGTAAATAATAGAATGTAATAACGATATTCATCTAAATCATATGAGATACATCTATGGTAGAATGAGGGAGGATATCGGAGGCCCTTAAAAATGCCGCTAAGTGGCGTAAAAAGCCGGTAACACAACCAATGCGTGGACTGTGACGCGGTTGTCTGTGGGTGGCGGTGTTCTCTTACCATATAGAAGACCCACTAGGTCCGTTGAAAACAATACGAAAAATACGAAAATGAGAATTACAAGAACGGCAGAAATAGAAAAAAAAACTTGTGAATTATGTATTAATATCACACGCCTTGAGTCGGGTCTTTTTAGGAATGTTTTAGCGTTTTTAATATGATACCTATTATAATATTCAAATAG
This sequence comes from Delias oraia, assembly GCA_018230265.1. Classification (NCBI taxonomy): domain Eukaryota; kingdom Metazoa; phylum Arthropoda; class Insecta; order Lepidoptera; family Pieridae; genus Delias; species Delias oraia. The sequence continues at coordinate 7,898 of DWCF01005169.1, forward strand.
GCCAATCGTAGTACAAATGCTACCGAAAGCGTACGTTTTCACTAACCATTTTGAACTACCGGAACGACTAAACATAGATCTCTATCTATATATGGGTCTACTCTCTAGTAGACCCATACAAAGTGTTGATAATGGCACGTCTCCTCGTACACATACCATGATATATTATGTAAAACTTGCGGAATATAATATATTCAATGTGAGTCGCAAATTATCTCAATTGCTAGATGATCATAGATGAATACACTAGTTAGATATGAAAAAGATTAGGGATCGTTCGGCCCGGTACGCTGCTGGGCTCGATTTATTATTTTATTTTTTATTCTATAGCGGAGCTATAGGATAACACCACCGTCCATGAACAGCCAAGCTACAATCCGCTCATGATTGTTTTGTCGGCTTTTTCACTCTGCGAAACAGTACATTGTACAAGTACTGTTTCACGCTGAGTATTCTATGAGCCCGTGGTATCACTTTCGACAAGCCGGATCAATTAGTGCGTCAGCATATGCTTCAACATGGCTCTCCCACGGATGCGTACAGTAATAAGACACTCGCTCGACCACTGTCAAGCCCTTCCAGAACTGAATAAATTATAAATTAAATTAAAATTGCCCGGACCGGAATTCGGGCGATACCTCGAGATTCATGTTTTAAAACCATTACGACCTATGAGGCTTTTAGGTTACACTTTTTATTATATTTAGGCCTAATAAATAAAATCATATTGTATAAATAGTTATACAATATGATTATATTTATAACTTAATAAATATTATTATATTATATATATTATATTATGTTCATAACCTAATAGCCTATGTATTAATTCAGAATCTTAGCTACCTCCATACCGAAACAAATATATTTTTAGCGATAATGGCTTACATATAAAATGTAGACATAATAAATGCCATCATGGATTTATATATAGGGTACTCTTCCACATACATTATATCGTTGTAACTTGTAACTCTTTTGATATTTGCAGAATGGCTTGAAAATGGGATATTTATTTCGACTTACGTGACACTTTTTATCATCATCATCAGCCTATCAAGTCCACTGCTGGACATAGGCTTCCGCCAAAGATGCCCACCTATCGCGATCTTGAGCGATCTGGACCCAGCGGTTGCCCGCGAGCTTTATGAGATCGTTTTTCCATCGCGTGGCGGGACGCCACACTCTGCGTTTTTCGTTACTCGGTCGTCACTCAAGAATCTTTCTTCTCCATCGATGTGGCGATGTGGCCAGCCCATTGACACTTCAACTTACTAATACGGCGGGCAATGTCAGTAACTTTGGTTCGTCTGCGGATAACCTCATTACTGATTTTATCTCGCAGCGAGACTCCGAGCATTGCCCTCTCCATAGCTCGCTGAATGACTCTGAGCTTTTCCATCGAGCCCATCCTGAGTGACTACTCATTATATTTCGGCCTATTGACACAATATCAATATATATCATAGCCAATCTATTTACCCCAGCCAACTATATTACTAAGTTTCACTAAAATCCAATCAGTCGTTTTTGCGTGAAAGAGTACCAACGTCCATTCACCCATCCATACCTACTTATAAACTTTCGCCTGTATAATATAAGTACAATGAACACACAACAAAAGTGCAAAAGTGTTTTGCAGAACTTGCTGTCCCTAACTTAAATCCTTTAAACTCGTTTTTGCTGTCCTGGGTTCGCTCCATTTATGAATGTAGAAAATTTCAAATTTTAATTACTGTTTGTAGTTCTCTACATTTGATTCACATTGTCAGTTCAGGGTAGGTACCCAGTGCCTTTATAGCTGTCATACAAGTATAATTGTCGTAAATTCCATTCAAAGCTGGTTGTAAAAAGCGATATGATATGATTTTAAGCTGACTATGAATACTGAGATTAATCCCTTTTCATATAAAACAGAAACGTGTCTGTCGCCTGAGGATCTAATATTCTGCGCTAGATGTAGAGTTGCTGATTTAAATACAATGTAATCTTATTTATAATCACATACACAAGAAAGAGTTACAGATTATTTAATATATTATTAAAGTCAAGTTTATTAAAACCGTTATTTAAAACCGGTAGACGAGTTATTCCATCAAAATGTCAACTTAATTCACTTTTAACCTTCTGTATTAAATTAAAACCGCATACCACTAGAATTAAAAGATCGAAGCATATTTCTACTACATTTATTTGTTTAACATATTTCGATGCTAAAAATGTACTTTCAGCTCTGGGACTAAGTTTAAACATGAAAATCGCGTGATTTACGACATGTGCAGCCTTAACGCTCGGCTCACACCACGCAATATAAAGTCTGTATTAAAATATTTTTAACAGCGCACATGTTACCCGCACGTTGCGCGGGAGTCTCCACAGAAACGTTGTTTAACTTGAATTTACTGGAATATGCCGTAATTGGACTTGTTTGTTTTGTTAGAGCTCTCTGTAATCACACAGCACTGTTTGTCCTCGAAAATAAACATTAAAAGTTGGAGCATATTTTCTTTGTTTCCCTTTCATGGACAGAACAGAAATGTTGAATGTGTGCCATTTAGAACGCGTTGGAATTATCTCCTTAACAGTTCAACGTAACTATAATTCTATAGTTCTCCAAGCGGGTTAACTATTGAGTAGTTTATGGTAGTATTGGAGCAGTTCTGGGAATGCTCTAGATATGACGAGATACTTCATTCCGTAACAATGTATCTGATCTGATCAAATGAAGCCTCACTGAACTGTTACAAAGTTGAAAATAGCGTTCGCAAACAAGCCGTATTGATTTTGCTACTTGGTGTGTCATGTACCGGCGCCGAGCGAGGTAGAGCATACATCTCGGAGGCGACCCATTTCCACCTAGACACACAGCACAGGCAGCTGCACAATTTCCTTTTCAAATTCCCGTGAAATATGATCAGCTTAGCAAAAGTTATTTATTGTCTTTTTATTTTCATTTAAAAAAACGATAATCGGCGCTCTCGATCACATACTCTTCCTGTTATTTGAACAAAAAGATATAGTTTAATGGCACCCCGAAGCGAGGTGGAGCGGGACAAAGCGGCCTCACGGAGCAAATTGCTTTTTTTGCGATCGGTTTGCGCCACAATAGGTCATTAGTCTCCCGACTCCCGGCCACTGCCTGAGTCCTGACGCTAAGTGCATAATCACGTGGATACGTATGTGCAGCTATTGTGGGCCACGTTTATTACGTTCACAAGCACACAGCGCGCCGTGCACCTACCGAAAGATTTCCTTACCGCGCACAAGCTCATTTTATAGCCGATTACATGTTTAATTGTTCTCTGAACTGATTCAATTCTCCACCACTATTCAAGATTAGAGTGTATACTGCGCCCTATTATATAAGTTACAGTTAAATCAATTGACCTAGCTTAAATTAGCTATTCTTTATAATAAATTTGCAAAATGCAGCATAGAAACAAAATAAATGGGCGGATGAACTCAGGCAACTGTGTTTGATAACAGAGTAATGTAATACGTGATATTCTTCTATTAAATTATAACAAAATGAAAATAATATATCAAGTGACATGCGGCAACCCAGACCCGGGCATGGCATTCGCAATGACAGTTTTGCCGCTCAAGTGACACATACAGCTGTTGCAAAAAGTTACCTACAATGAGAAATAATAATTGTAGAAATGAGAAACTGTTCTCATTTTTGAGAGCCTTTAAAAGTGGTTGGAGAGGTTTTAAAAGTGTGCCATGAAGCGAGTGGTATCGGATTCGAATCCCAGTCCGGACAATTATAATTTATCCGGTCTATGGAAGCACTTGTCAGTGGCCGTTCGAGTGTCTTAATACTGTCGCACCCGTGTCAGACCCATGCTGAAGCATAGGCCTACGCATTCATTGGGCCGGCTCGTCCGAAGTGATAACCCGGGCTCACAGAATACTCAGCGTGAAACGCTATTTGTACTGTATTTCGTGGAGTGAGTGTGGATATCGGAGGCCCTTAAAAATGCCGCTTAAGTGGCATATAAGGCCGGCAATAAAACATATGCTAACCTATATTTCAACCTACCTTTACAATCTAGGAGACCCATCTGCTCCGTTGTCCGCTATACTATATATAAGAAAAGGTATTATCAGCAGAGGCTTCATTCAAAAGAACCGACCGGGAAGGACTCGTGAATAGCAAACCCGTCAATTGAGCTGTAAACGTAAAACAATACAGATGCTAACTCAGCGTGGACACGAACTCGCTCGCTTTATAGGCAGTTTTACGAAAAGCAATTAAAAACTAACGCTCAAATTGTAATCACGTTTTACATAGACTTTAAGACTATGTAAAGGAATAAAAATAGGCAAATATATTTGGTATATTAGACGTACATGGAGAAAATGACGGTAATTTTCAATTCTGGTAACAAAGAAGTCGTTACGGTAATAGACGTCAGAAATATGTAACGTTTAGTGTGGTTAGTGGTTAGTGAATCCAAAATGACTATAACCAGACGCTGGGCTTATATATTAAAGATATTATTTGAAATATTTTTTTTAAAGCGAGGTCAATGAGCGGAAGATGGATTTAGCAAAAGCGATCCATCGCCCATGGCCACCCATAGCTCCAGCTGGACCACGAATGCGTTGCGGCCTTTGAGCAATAAGTACGCTCTTTTTTGAAGCTCAGTACTGAGTCATAATGTCATAGAGTCATAATGTGCAACGAAAAACTGCCATTTCTACGATCTAGCATTATTAAACTTTTTCTTGTACATAGAAAACTGTTCTATTGAGTAATAATGTAGATATGTAACGAATGACGCTTGCCATTTTCAAATAGCAGCTATATCTTGGATAATTGATACGGCGTAATAGGCGATTGTACTCGTGGAAACAATAAAATAAAAGCAAACCATTCCATTGAAAAATGTAAACGTTGTTGTTTCAAACCTGCAGCAATTTTCCTGACAATATTTCATTGTACATTGTGTGCGAGGCTTTATCCTGTTATTGTGTCGACCGGGGAGTGTCGGGTGACCTGACGTGTTATGTAGTGGAGCCGCCTTTACCTACGTGCCAACTATTTTTTAATTTTATGTAATAGCGGTTTAAAGAGCAGGTGGGTCTCCTATATAATAAGAGCACACCGCCACTCATAGACAACTGCGCCATAGTCCGCGAATTGGTTGTGTTGCTGACTTTTTACGCCTCTAAAGCGACATTTTTAAGGGCCTCCGATATACTCACTAAACGAAAGATAGTAGAAGCACCGTTTTAAGTACAACTACATTTCACGCTGAGTATTCTGTGAGCCCAAAGTATTACTTCGGACGAGCCGGCCTACTTAGTGCACCAGCAAGGCTCTCCCACAGGTGCGACAGCATTTAGACACTCGCCCGGCCACTGTAAACCTCTTCCAGAGTCCGAATAAATTATACATGAAGTAATAATTTATAATTGACCGGACCAGGATTCGAACCTGATACCTCTCGCTTCATGGTAGACTTATTAAACCACTTAGCTACGAAGCATTCATAATTTGAATTATCAAAGACACCAACAACCAAAAATATCATAATTTGTTTTTACTTAGCAATGCGGAGCGAGAGAAGTATGTCTTATTTCTAAGAATCAACATGCAGTATAGAGGATACTACATTAGTAAAAGTATGAGCAGAGGCTGGTTTTTATCATGTGTAACTGCTTATAGAATTCCCAGTGACATCATTTAGATAAGGGTGAAGTTCTCGGAACCCTTTTTAATTGATACTGAATGTAGATATTATTGTATTATGTAAAAAACGCCAACTCATAGAAATGCTAATCCGGGACACGATTACAATTTAAAACGGGACCGGCCGCGATGTCTCAGTAATTATTCTCATTGAAAAGGGTTATGTTCCACCCTAATTCCCAGATTTCTTTGTTGGTTCAACCCATTTCACTTAAGTTGAAGTAAAACTTAAATTGTATGCAGGCATAAAAAGTTAGGCATTATGCGGTCGGGCAGACAATGCACATTGCACAATCCTGAGGTCGCCGCATTGTGGGGCATGCCATAACATACTTCTACAGTCTGCGTTTCAATGTATATTATATAAGGATGTTTGAGATTATATACTCTGTAAGCCCATGGAGGCACTGCTGCGGAGCGCAAATACCGGGACTACAATACACTAGCTTCTGAAAGATGTTTTCAGCTTGCATCCGTAATGTACAAAACTATATATGCGTATAAAGTTCTCGAATACAATTGAGCATATTGCTCATGACTATTAATCAAACAAGTTAAAAGTTTTATCAGTTCTTAAGCTCGGTTCTTATTATTCCAAGGATATAAAATTTTCTGTTATGTACCTATATAAAATTATTTTTATTGCGCCATATAAGATAACATGTACGAAAAAGTTTGTACTTTTTTCCAGTTTTGAAGATGGCATAAAATTTTAATGACATTCCTCTCTTGACGCTAACACGACAAAATTGGACCATTAATTTAGCAGTTGTGGCGACAGTGAAACACTTGAGCCGTTCAAAGTTCCCCTTCGTTTGGAACCCAACTCCGATCCTGTAGTTGTTCGCGTGACGCTTGGTAATGTCACTAATGACGGATTTTCTATACAAGTGTCACTGAGGGAATATACATGTGATGTTTATTCATCAATTTCTTTGCGTGCTCGAAAATAATACGACGCCACTATCCTACATGCTAGGGTTGCTCTGATATTAACATACAATGTTTGAATCGAGACGTAGGTTTTATTCTTTATTTGTTCGACTAAACATATTCACAAAATATTATATTTCATGACTGTCACGTAAGCATGTAAGATATATATTTTACACATTCTGATATGTATGTTTATAATATTTAATAGCTAATGAATATTGTCTTTTATCGAAAAATATACTTATTTAGAAA
>DWCF01005170.1:0-14784 GCA_018230265.1 Delias oraia
CCTAGTCCTTTCCAGTTCAAGAGTTTAAACACATCTTCCAGTGCAGAGGTGAACAGTTTCGGAGATATAACATCTCCTTGTCTCACGCCTCTCTGCATTCGGATAGGGTTTGTTTTCTGATCCTGTACTCGGACCGACATGGTGGCAGAATTGTAGAGACATCTTAGCACCTTTATGTACCGACAGTCAATCTGGCATCGCTGCAAGGACCGAAGCACTGCCCAAGTTTCGACAGAATCGAAGGCCTTCACGTAGTCCACAAACGCTAAGCTCAACGGCCGGTTATACTCTTCGGTCTTCTGTATAATCTGCCGGAGCGTGTTTATGTGGTCTACGGTGCTGAAGCCTTTCCGGAACCCGGCTTGTTCGGGCGGCTGGAAGTCGTCTAGACTACGTGCTAGACGATTCGTGACCATCCTGGAAAACAGCTTATAGACGTGGCTCAAGAGTGCGATCGGTCTGTAGTTCTTCAATAAGGTGTTGTCACCTTTCTTGAATAACAACACCACGACACTCCCGCTCCATGCCTCCGGTGTGACACCATTGTGGATGACGGAATTGAACAGCCTCTGGAGGACTACACGTATCAGTTTACCACCCGCTCGCACAACTTCCGTTGTGATTCCGTCATCACCCGGAGGTCTATTATTTCTAAGCTGTTCCAGAGCATCGCCAATCTCGCATAGGCTGACGTCCGGGATGTCTTCAGAATAGAGTGGGGATAATTTGGCTCTTTGATCACCAGTGATTCGATCAACAGGTTTGCAAATGGAGGCATACAGCTGCTCGTAGAACCTCTCGATCTCTCTTAAAATCTCGGTCTTACTAGAGATTATAGTACCAGACTCCGTCCTCAACCTCGAGAGCTGGCTCTGTCCAACTCACAGATCTCTTGCGAATACTTTGGACCCTTTGTTTCGCTTTATCGCTTCTTCAATACACGAGGTATTGAATTGGCGTATATCGTATCGCATTTCTTTGGAGATCTACTTGTTGAGGAGCCTATACTTCAAACATCGAAGCCAGAGATCGCACTACCATCTCTCGCCCTTCTTTTAACAATTCCAAGGTTGAGTTTGAGAGTTTTGGTGGAAGTCGCTTTAAGCGGGCTTGAAAATGCCAAGACCCGACCTCTTAAACAGCTGCAACCATCCTCCTGTTGAGCTCGTCAACTGAGACTATTCCGTCCAGGCATGCAAAGCGATTCGCGAGGTCTAACTGAAACTTTTCGAGATTCAGGATCTGAGCAGTTGTTGGACGGAGCGTTTACTTCCATTAGGCGCGACCGTTCACGCTTGACGTCGATATTCAACGTGCCTCTAACTAAGCGGTGATCACTACCGGTTTTCACCCTGGTGATCACCGAGACATCGTCGAATATAGACTTATTGGTGCTCAGAATGAAGTCTCAGCGTGAAATAGTAGTTGTACTTGAAACAGTTCCTCTATTGTTTTTCTCTGAGTGAATGAGGATATCGGAAGCCCTTAAAAATGCTGCTAAAACGTATAAAGCCGGCATCACAAGCGGTAGTATTCTCTTACAATATAGGAGAACCAACTGCTCCGTTGTCCGTTATATCATAAAAAAATACCTATAGAAAATAGGTATTACTGTGGTAAACTGAAATTCTAAGACATTCATATTACATAATTTTAGTACTATGATTGAGTAAATAACACTATAATATAAATGCAAATAACACAGAATGCTCAACCTGAAACGGTACTTGTATTGTGTTTCGCTGAGAGACTGAAGTTATCGGAGGCTCTTAAAAATGTCGCTTAAGTGTCGTAAATCCGGCAACTAATGCGCGGACTGTGGCGCGGTTGCCCATGTGCGGCGGTGTTCTCTTACCATTTTAGAGACCCATCTACTTCGTTGTGTGCTATACTATAGAAAAATTCTTTTAATACTTAAGTAACTTGTATTAATACGCGTAATGTAATCTTATACTTTTACTTTTTACTTCATTTGAAAATATTCGCGCCTGCGATTTAATATAGCTCATATTGATTTATTGCCAAGATAAGCCGCTATGGACAACATTGAAAGAGAAATTCTATAGACAAAGAGATTTTAGGATATCTAAATGAATACATAATTGTGTTACTAAATTACTGTTTTTGCAAATTTGATATTAATACTTATTAGTATTGCTACAATCGAGACAATGTACCGAATTCATATTTGGATATTTTTTGTTTTAACTCGATGTCTGAAAAATAGAATTATCTATATTTTGAAAGATAAACCTAAAGAAAACTTTTTTATATTAACGAAGCTCAAATAGCAAAAGGTTCACTTTTAGTAAAAGCAGCATGGAAAGCCTTGAAAACCAGTCGGGCATATAGCGGACAACGGAGCAGGTGGATCTCCTATTATATTGAAAGAGAACACCGCCGCCCATGCACAACCGCGCCATAGTCCGGGCATTGGTTGTGTTAGATTTTTACGCCGTTTAAGCGGCACTTGTTATGGCCTCCGATATCCTCACTCACTCTGCGAAAGACAGTACAAGTACCGTTTCACACTGAGTATTCTGTGCCCCCGTGGTATCAGCCGACTTCGGACGAGCCGACACAATTAGTGGGTCAGCATATACTTCCGCATGGCTCTCCCACGAGTGCACATTATAAAGACACTCGCCCGTCTATTGTCAAGCCCTTTCAGTGACCGAATAAATTATAATTATCCAGACCGGGATTTGAACTCGATACCGCTCGCTTCATGGTATAATATATACATAGAAATTAACCTCCGTGTGTAAAGCAAATATTTATTTTAATTAATTGATTCCAGCTGACGGCGTTGCCCTGGGTGCTGCCGCCACCACGTCACACGCAGATGTCGAGATGATAGTATTTCTGGCAATCATGCTTCACAAAGCACCGGCAGCGTTTGGGCTGGTGACGTTCCTAATGCATGCTGGGTTAGAGAGGTAAACTTTATCTTTAACTTATACACAGACAATACATATTACGTCTACATACCAAATATCTTACGAATAATACCTAATATCTAATAAACTTTTAGTTCCTTGTAGCTGGTTGAAGCTATTCATGAAATTAACCAAATTTGTATAGTATTAGTTTTTTGGTATAACGGACACCGGAGCAGGTGGGTTTTTATATAATATCGGTGGCAAACGAGAAGTAGGCTCGCCTAGGCCAAGCGGTCCTCTGCCCATGGACACCCCTAGCCCTTACAGAGCCGCGAGTGCGTTGCCGGCCTTTAAGGTACGATCCGGATGATCATATCGCGCAAGCAAACAATACCGATAGCATCCCGTGAGGAAAAACATAAAAATTCAGATGGTGGGGTTCTCTGAAGGGACTGCAATTACAACCGCCTTCGCCTGAAACGAAAGCGAGGACATATCTTTCTGGCTAGGCTCGATTTGGTGAGCGATCGATCGGTCACTCAGGCGACGTCTCAAACCAAGGTTCGTGTCTCACAGGAGACGCCGTTGTGATTGTCTCGGCAAAAACTTGAATATTAACAAAAAAGACGTGTGGGTCTCCTAGGAATATGGTACCGCCGCCCATGGACCCGCGCCATGCTGTGATTTGAAGGGTCTCAGATATCCTTACTCACACGGCGAAAATTATTTTAAATTAGTTATTTATTTGTTATAATAACTGACAAAGATAAGTAATAATTTGGTATTTTTAAAGATGTTTTGTAATTAAATATTAAAACTGCCATTTCCGGAAATAGTAATTTGTGCAAGAGTGAACTTTTTGAGCAATTCTTAGGAATAAGCTTGTTGGTTGGTCATCAAGGCTTTTGTGATTTGTGAACAATTATGGTTTTTTTTGTATGATTTGTTTCTTAAACATATGTTGAGTCTGATGACAAAGGGTTGTCGATGTGCAGAAAATCCCCTTTGAGGACTATGTCACACAGTGAAATTCTCATATAATTACTAACTTGTAGTTTTTTTTTGAATAAAAATAAATAAATTTAATGTCTGAATTATCATAGCTTGACGTGTAAGATGTTTTAAGTATGTTTCTTAGTTTATTGTAAAAGTAAAAATTTTACCGCAGGAATCGTATCCGCAAACATCTGCTGATATTCTCATGTTCAGCGCCATTGCTGGCCATCATTACATATTTTGGAATTGGAAATGAGAGTAAACAGACTCTCTCCGATTTCAATGCTACAGGTGAGATTATATATAATCATATTGGGTTTTTTAAATTCTATAGCTGACAACGGAGTAGGTAAAACAACACCACCACCCATGAACCACCGCGCCACAGTCCACGCCTTGGTTGTATAGCCGGCATTTCACGACGCTTAAGCGGCACTTTTAAGGGCCTCCGATATCCTCACTCTGCGAAACACAGTACAAGTACAGTACGCTGAGTATTTTGTGAGCCCGTGGTAACACTTCAGACAAGCCGGACCAATTAGTGCGTCAGCATAAGCTTCAGCCTCTTCCACGGGTGCTTATTATATCGTCTTATTGGTGTGTGTAGTAAGCGCTGCTAGACCTAGCAGCTTCTTTCTTGACTTTAGAAATGGTAAAGAATAATTGCCGTTCATGGATAATTCCGTCGCAATCCACACTTTGTTTATGTTGCCGGCTTTTTATCCACAAAACAAGCACAGTAGAAGTACTTTTGCACGCTGATTTTCTGTAAGCCATAGTATTGCCCCGGACGAGGGAGACTAATTAGTTCTATATGCTTGAGCTGCACTAAGATAGTGTGATCCAATCAGTGCCAAGTTTTCCAAAAGTCGAAACTACTTTATAAATTAAATTATTAATTTTTTTAATCTATCTATATATATTATCTTACAAGATCGGTCGGCCAGCTCCTAATTAAATGTGGGAATGAGAAAATAGTTATTTAACAATCTTAAGATGGTCTATTGTCGATTCTTACCTCTTCGAAATATGTTTGAATTTTCAAATAATATAGATAAATATAACAAAAATTAATTATTTATCAATTAAGATTTTACAATCACTGTATTGACTCTACTACCGGTTCGAAGTCTACCCAGACCTGAGAAGAACCGGCGAAACAAAATCAGCGAAACTCTTTAGGTCATTTAAAAAAACTGCTCCGATTATATTTTAACATGATTCGAAGTAAACACTGACAAATATACGTAGAATATGTTATTGTACAAAAGATACATAAAAATAACTATGAATGAATACTAATTTTTGGACCTCTTAAGTGAGTACATATTAATAACCCCTTTTCAGGTATTGCCATGCTGTTTTCCGCTGGTACATTTTTGTATGTGGCAACTGTACACGTGTTGCCAGAGATAACGAATCCGCATCCAACCCATACATTGTTACCTATGCAAGAGGGTATTCCCCCGAAGCGCGGGTTCGCGGGGTTGCAAGTTGTTGACGTTATAATATTGGCGGTTGGCGCCATGTTGCCAGTTCTAATTACAATGGGACATGAACATTGATATTTACCATTTGTGTATAGTGTCTCTAAGATGCTGTACCGAACCGTATTGATACTTGTGTGTTTTAATGTATATCTACGTTTTTGTATATTTTTGCTCCAGCGCGAACGGGATAGGAAGAGAAATTGAAGTCAACACTGTCTAATAAATCATTGTAATCGTGGCAATATATAGATTTTTTCATTAAGTTCCTATCTGTTAAAATTTCTGAGCGTTGATATTGTAGGTATGGTTTGAACATTGGTATTCTGTTAGCCACAAATCACAATACCTTAAATTTTTGAAATTGACGGTTTTTTTATAATTTATCGTGGCTTGCCTACAAGGCCCTTATCCATGTTTGACGTATTTAATTCAGTGTTACCTTCTCCAATGTATGTACTTTATGTATGTCAAATGAAATTTATTATTGGCAACATTGATAATTTTATACCATTAAACTATTTTTAATTTTGATTGTACATTTGACTGATTTAAAGTTTTCTCAGATAAATATGAATTATATTTGTTCCCTGTATATAAAGAGTCTTATAATAAAAAATCTACATAATTATTAAACAGTTTAATGGTCACGTCGTATTTTCTATTTTATGGAAATTTTATTTGTAATGATGAAATGCCACACGCTTAAAGAGAATCATCAAAACTATCTTTTCCGTTTTTTTTCTATAGCGATTCGTTATTTTTATATTGTTCTAGCAATTTATGAATAGCGTTTCGTTATACGTAATATTACTAAAAGTAAGACTTGTGATACACGTTCAAGCCAAAATAGATATTTCATAAATAATAAGACTTGTATAAATCGGTGTCTATGTTATTGTTACAAATAGATTATGGTTGAAATTTCAACATTACCGACTTCTACTAAAATGGTAGGATTCTGGAATGTTGCCGCTTCTCCCTGAACATATATTGAATAATATTTTATGAAATATTTTTTTTATGTCAACTTTGAATACACTGTAAAAAACGTTGTATTACTCTGGTAAAGATGAGCAATTTTTATCTACATCGGACAATATAAAATTGGATTGATTTATTAGTTTTAAATTGATTATATATATACATTTTTTTTTCACGTGCATCGAAGTATTTTTAAAGTGTATTATAATCGGTTATGAAGATGTGTATGTGTTAGTAGAGATCACTTTGAATTTTGTATGCGTTAATTTGCACAATAAATATTAGAACAGGGGTTCCCATACTGCGCCCTAGAAAGTGAAGCGGGGCGACGTGAGACTGTTCTATCGTTATTGGAAAGTACAAATATTTACCGAATAGTTTCCTAATTAATTAATAATTCCTAAGACGCTGGATTTACAACAAGTAACAGGTGGGCGTCTTTGGGGGAGGCCTAAGTCCAGTGGTGGACTTGAATAGGCTGATGATGAAGACGCTGGATGTAGATCCAAGAAGTCCAAGGGAGAGGCCTATGTCCAACAGTGGACATCTTACGGTTGAAATGATGATGATGAGTAACTAAAATTCAAATTGTATTGTAATTTTTATTTCTGTACTACTTAATTAATATTATCCTAGATACCCATCTATTCTTTTCTTCTGTATATTAGTCAACAAGCTAGGTCGCCGTGACAAAATACTAAATTAATTTTAAGTCCGGCGCGGCTTGAAAAAGTTTGGGAACTCCTATACTAGACTTTATATTTAAGTGTTAAAATGATCACGAATTTTTTTTTAATGGGGTTAGTAAAACCATAAATGAATACGATTTAAAAAAATTGTAAGCCAAAAATCAAATCGGCTTTAAAACATCTGAAAAACTAAGTATATTTTTCCTGTCAATAGATAGTGTTGATTGTAAAGTGAGAAATGTATGTAGTTTTTGTTTTATTGTTAAGGTGTTGTTTTTTAATAATTTGAACAATAAATCAAACGGACAATACATTTTTAGTGATTTTTTTATAAATTTATTTTAATCAACTAGACGTGAGAATCATAAAACTATGTATGGATTTAAATATGTTAACATTTTTTATGAAATAATTAAATTGTGTCTTTAGTAAGTTTACTGATAATTGGTGTCCTAAGTTAGTGTTTCCCAACCTGTGGTTCGGGAACCCCGGGTATCTATATAGGATCCGCGGTGTCCTGTGCAATAAATGCGTAATAATATAAAGTGAAACAAGTTGATAAAATAAATGCCTTATTTGATTTTTTTGCTGTTTTTTTAAATTAAATGTTCCTTGAAAACTTTCTTGGGGTCCGTGGCTGAAATAGGTTGGGATCGCTGTCCTAAGTATATCTTATAAGGCATTTGAAATCGCTGTTGCTGTGGAAAAATATTATTTGGCGATCTATCGTACATTGAATGTTTTTCCTTTGAGTTGTACTAATAAAAATTCAAATCATAACGTAAACATAAAATCTGTTTCAATTAATACTAATTAATAATAAAATTTTAATAGTTGATAGTACAATAGTTAATGTAAATGCATAACTTCAAATGTTTCCAAAGCTACTTGTATTGGCGTTATCTGTGACGGATCTAGTAAACTTTCGGAGTCCTTAGACCTTAAGGATTGAGTTAGCGGTACTTGTAAAATTAATTGAAGGCAAAATATGGAAATTGTGTTACTATTTTTGGGGAAATATTATTGGAGTTCATTAGTTTGGATATATTACGAGGCAAGCTTTGAATAGTCTGACTGGTGTATTGAGAAAGATATTTATAATTAGATATATTGGAAATATTACTCCAATTTACCATTTTTATGCAGATTTTAAAATATAATCTACGTTTCTTTTGTTTATTTTATTGTTCCGTTATTTTTATAATTATCGTTATTCATACTCCAATCATTTTAAGTTCCATAGATAATTGCTTAAATGTCTTTATTATACTTAATTTTCTTTTATTGCCTATAGTCGTAATATATTAAGGTATTTAGACATTTTACTCTTTTATTTATTAGGGATTTACTATTTCATGATTATTATTATCAAAATTCTGATTCATACACCAATAATTTACAGCTTCATTGAAAGATGTCTTGTAATCTGTGAAATGAGTGTAAAAGAATTTTAACATAGATATAATTGCTCAAATGTATTTATGCTTTTTTTATTGTCTAAGGTCGTACACATTGGGGTACAGTTAAGATAATTTTTATATCATCAGTGTTGCCAACATGCGTATTAAAAGTTGTTATTCACAGAAATATCTCCATGCATTCTAAATATAGATTATGTTGACACTTAGAAAATTTATTTGTACATAAAGGCTCAATTTTATACTGTGAACGTTGTGACATTTTAAAGCAATAGGCCTAGTTGTGATTTCAATTGTTGTATAATTATAGAAATAAAGTGATCTATAAAAGAGTTTATTTATTAGTGTACCTCGCTTCCCAAGCCGGCTGGTCCCGTGGGTACCTCCACTTCCTTTAGACTTAGTAATATTCTTAAATTGTGATAAATGTATTTTTTATATATAGTAAAACTTAATCTGTACGATAAATTTTTATTTTAAAAATTTTAATATAGTTTTCCATCATAATCTCATAAAGATAAATAATATATATAATTCTACTTAAATAATCCGATTTTAAAATGCTATATGAAAGCTAAAATATTCAATATTAATTAATATTACTAACAACTAAAAGTTGTTGGAATAATTTCAATATAATGGACGGATGTATACATTCTTAAAATAGATTATTAATACTCAAAACATAATTATTTCCATAACCCATGGACGGTGAAATGTCGCAAGAAATCGCCATTTTGAGCGGTGTCAAAATTTAAAACATAGACAATCCTTAAAAATATGAAATATTTTAAAATATTATAGGATATAAAACATCTCACTAGATCATATTTCATATACAATGTATGCTATGGTAAGAATGTGTAAAACATTCTTTTGTGAAATAAAAAAGTGATATTGCCAGATCTTTCTTTATATGAATTAGTTTAAATGAAAATTATAAATTACATTAGACTAAATTAACTACCATGACAAAGTTCTCAATCCGTAAAAAAAACTTCCTAGTCCAGAAAATCCTATTCTAAACTTAAAAATAATACTTAAATTTGTTACTTGTGCAGTTACCGCTAAAATTAATTATTACGAAAATGATTTTATTATCTGCAACATAATTATTTATGATATATATATACAATAATAATTCATGGCTATCAAAATTGCAAGATCTTCATTAATATTACTACATAAATTATATTGATTGAATTATATCAGACATTTGAAAAGTGTCATCATCTTTTCGGGCACAGCAAATTTGACTAAGTTTAATATTTTTCCATGTAAGTAATCCAAATGGATTTTCATCCTATTTACAATCTTTGTATTTTATTAGGACAACATGAATATGTATTCTTATAATAAAAAAGTTTCTAAACAAATCGTGCTTCGAAATATTTGCTCACAATTTAGAAGTTGATTTATAAGCAAACTAACCCAATACCAACCAACTCACTAAATTTAATAAACTATATGCAATATATAATACCAGGCATGCAGTGATAATTTTCAATGTTTGGTGTAAGTAGTACAATCTGAAAAGAAAGAAATATTATTAAATGGAGAAATGAAATTGAAAAGGCTAAAAAATATAAAAATAACTCTGGGTCAATAGTAGTAGATATCATTTGACTACTTCAAAATTATCATTCAACTTAATAGTAAGAACTTTGACTTTAAATTATTCTTGCTAGACCTGTTCCCATTTACTTGGGATCGGCCTTTCTAGTCCGCATTCTCCATTCAGAACGATTTTGTTCCACGTCTATTTTGAGATGAGCTTGTTTTAGGTCTTTTTCGACCGTCGTCAACCAAGTTGCGGGCGGTCTACCACATGAGCGTTTGTTGCTTGGCAACTGTAAGGCAAGTTTCACCATGAGATCTTCTGGGCGTCTTTGAATGTGAACGTACCACCTCAAACGCATCTCCCTCACCTTATCCTCTACCAGGACAACCTCAAAACTCCCTCTGATGTACTCATTTCGGATTTTGTCCAATAGTGTTAAACCCGCTGACCAGCGTAGCATACGCATTTCATTTGTGTGCAGTTTATTTAAATGTTTTTTGTTGGTCGCCCAGCATTCTGATTCATAGAGTACAGCAAGAATTTTGACTTTAAATATATGAAATTAATTATAATCGCGGAAAGTGGCTAGTTGATATAAAAACGTGAATTAATTTTAGAAATCAATATCTGTTATTTTATATTATTTTTTATGGTATAACGATACTCGCCCAGTCTGTTAAGCCCTTCCAGAGACCAAATAAATAATATTATAATTGTCCAGATCGGGATTTGAATCCGATACCTCATGCTTCATGGAAGACTTTTGAAGCTATTTAAGAGAAAAAGAAGAAGGGGAAGAAAGGTTCTCGAGTGCGGGACGTCCCACTTTGCGTGTTCCGGTACACGGTTGCCACTCAAGAACCTTTCTTCCCCACCGGTTGTCGGTTCGTCGAGCGATGTGGCCAGCCCGTTGCCACTTCAACTTACTAACACGGCGGGTAATGACGGTTACTTTGGTTCGGCTGCGGATAACCTCATTTCTGATTTTATCTCGCAGCGAGACTCCGAGCATTGTCCTCTCCATAGCTCGCTGAGTGACTCTGAGCTTCTCCATTAGACCCATCGTATGCGACCTAGCGATTTCTACCTAATTTATATATATTTTTTATAGTATAGCAGACAACTAGTGTTGCCCAAATTCAGACACAAGACGCAAGAATTTTGGAGTCTTGGTCTGTTCAAGATCGCCTAATTTGTGCAACACGCAAGACCTATACTGACTGTTACGATATGATATATCGTCATATGTCTATTACGTTATTATTTTGTTATAAAAAGTATTCCCATATAGTCGGAAAAGGCTTAACGTTTTTTGCTTTTCTGGATAACAATGCAGTGTCATATTGTTCAAATAACTTTCAATTGTGAATAAGATTAACATTTGAGATTGAAAAAGCTTTCTTCGGTTAAAATAATATATTTCTAGTATTTTTTTATTGGTATTCAGCTATGTTTTTTATATGTATAATCTATGCATGTCTTTATACTTGCATTGTATAAAAAAACAATCTTTTTAATACGACAATATTTTAAATACGAAACTCTCTACACAAAAAAAGCATATTTGATGTGTAGTGAAAATATTAATTTAATTGCTAAAGGTATATGAGTACAATTAGTTCTTAAAGAATTTTTTAAGGGGCCAAATCGTTTCATAAGATTAGTTTATTGGAACCTTTTATAATTAATATGGCAAGTACACCTATATTATATATAGTAAATATCTAAAGATCCGTGTCAAGGCCAAGCCCGATATTGTCAATCAATTTTTTGCTCTCAACTGTTTATTTGATGTCTTCAAGTAGTCAGTATATTTATTTATACTACTGAGTTTGACTCCTATATGGTAAGAACACCGCCGCCAATGAATAACCATGCCACAGTTCGCGCATTGGTTGTGTTGCCGTCTTTATACGCCGCTTATGCGATATTTTTGTAAGGTACTCCGATATCACTTACTCTACGAAACATTACAAATACCGTTTCACGCTTAGTATTCTGTAAGCCCGTGGTATCACTCCTAAGTGATACCACGGGCCGGCTCGTCCTAACGAGCCGGCCCTATTAATGCGTCAGCAAATGCTTCAACGAGACTCTCTCGCTGGTAAGAGTGTTAAGAATCTCGCCCAGCCATTGTCGAGCCCTTCCTAAGATCGAATAAATAAATATTTTTTATTCAGACCGAGGTTCAAACCCGGTACTTGTGACATCACGGAAGTATATAAGACCGCTTGGCCAGGAGGCTCTAAAAGAGGTACCTACATATATACTCTAAGAAATCCTGGGTTTGATGTTAATGAAGAGCATAAAATAGCCTATATTATATAAACATTGAGGCTTGTTTCCGATAGGCTCGTCGACCTAAGTTCTGAGAACGTCCCTTCTCAACAAATATTTATAAAAAAGTACGTATCCTTAATTAACCATGGAAGTACGGATTAGTTCAATATCGTGCTTGAAAGTTTTAAAATAGAGGCGACAGGAAATCCTTGTTCAACGTTCAATTAATTACTTAGATTTTCTCGTATTTCCCCACTTCTTATGCTAGCCAGGATCCAATTATATATACACCTTTTGCTCTTAGAAGTATTTCATTAAGTTATATATTTTTAAGATATTGCGAGCAACGGAACAGGCAGGATTAGATATTACCACTGAACCTAGACAACCACGCCACAATCCGCGATTTTGCGATTTTTCGGCTTTTTACACCGCTTTTTATATTTCATAGTATAACGGACAACGGAGCAAGTGGGTCTCCTATATGGTAAGAGAACACCGCCGCGCATGGACAACCACGCCTCAGTCCGCGCATTGGTTGAGTTGCCAGCTTTTTACGCCACACAAGCGGCATTTTAAGCGCCTCCAATATCCTCAGCTACTCAGCGAAACACAGTATAAGTACCGTTTCACGCTGAGTATTCTGTGAGCACGTGGTACCACTTCGGACGAGGCGGCCCAATTAGTGCGTCCAGATATGCTTCAGCATGGCTCTCCCACGGGTGTGACAGTATTAAAACACTCGCCCTGCCACTGTCAATCCCTTCCAGAGACCGAATAAATATAAATTAAATTATAATTTATAATTGTCCGGACCGGGATTCGAACCCAATACAAAATATATATATGCTTGCAACAACAACTACTCGTCAGCAAAATAAAGAAAAGAAGAAAGAAGATGTAAAACCTTGTTTCAAGTAGGCCGCGTGTATAAATTAGGTATAAAAAGTTTCTATTCAATTTCGAATATATTTTAACCCAATATCCTTTTTAATTGTGCATGAAGGGCCAGCACGTCTACAAAAAAAGGAATACTTAAATATTTACGTTACCTTTACAAAATGAAAGAAACTAATTCGCAAGTTATAAAAAAACAAAAAATAGTTTGGGTTGTTTAAGAATAATTGTTCTTAAGATGTAAGCTTCCTGCTTCTGATGGTTACAATAGATCTCCACGACAAAACAATAATCTTCAGATAAAAAATTTAAAGAACTTAATAACCGCATGTCTTGGGATTAACAGAATGGAACATAGCATAACTTGTCATAAAAAGCATTGAAGTATAAAGTTAATTATTTAATTTCTACCTGTGCTTTAAAACTATATTGCCTTTCCTCCGTGTTTACATTCGTAACTTTTCTATATCTTAAACAATGTTAAATGACATGGGTTCTCGGAATCTCGGCGCATCGGTTGTGTTACCAGCTTTTTACACCGCTTAAGCGGCATATTAAGGGCCTCCGATATCCTCAATCACTCAGCGAAATAAGCAACAGTGTTAGTATCTACTGTTTCACGGTGAGTATGAAAATATTTATTGGTATGTATTAGGGAAAGATAAAACGTATTAGTTTCAGACGGTTAACAGGAAAAGTAAACTCGTCCATTGACACTTTAGGTACCAATTCTATTTTTATCTCACGACATTTTAAAATAGATCATGTTTAATAAAAACTAAAACATTGGTGAACTTGTCCTCTTTTGTTACGGATCATTGCTCTGTTTGACGTCAACGCATCTTGTGTATACGTTTTTCTCATAGTTCATTTGCACGAGGTGGGGTTTTTTTATAGAATAGCGGACGACAGAGCAGATTGGTCTGGTATATGGTAAGAGAACACGGCCGCCCATCACCAATCGCGCCACACTCCGCGCTTTGATTGTGTTGCCGTCTTTTTACGGCACTTATCATATGTCACTTCGGACGAGCCGTCCCACTTAGTGCGTCAGCATATGCTGCAGCATGGCTCTCCCATGGATGATTTTTCTTTCTTCTCTTTTCTAGATTCACTCCTGTATTAATCCAATTTTGTCAAAATATTGCCGTGGACACTAATTTTTTTTCATACAAAAATTATTATACATTTTGTCAAACAATTGTTGTCTTTATAGTTTTATTGTTACTCCAACTTGTTGGTGTAAAAACTGTTTACGAAACGATATTCATTTAACCGTGAAATACAATACAAAAGGGTTCCAAGCGTAAAGCATAGGTCTATCGGTTAACTGTTCAAATGAACATAAAACATAGGCTGTATGTTAATGAATGGGCCATAAACTTACCCTAATTCGCCAAAGTTAGCAACAACAAATATGGTGACAGAATTTTTTTTAAATGAAATACGATTCAAATTTATTTCTATAAATTTGAATCGAAAAAAATTTGAATTTTGTTTGGAGGTGAGATGTACTCATAAGAAAAGCAAATTTGTTGTCCACTCATTATTCTCTTTAAATTTTAATTATATGTACCTACATAATTATTA
>DWCF01005171.1:0-14783 GCA_018230265.1 Delias oraia
TTACTTACTTTTTCAATAGCCATAAACTGTACCGTTTCCGTCTGACTCTCACATATTTTTCTTGTCATAGTTAGAGACATTTTTATGATATTTTTCTTCTAGGTATTAATAAAAAATTTATTTTACTTGAAAAAATATATTATTCAATATTTTAAAACGCCGCCTAGCTATTGTAAAATAATAAATAGTTATCACAATCACTAAAATTTATTCAGAAATTTGGTATTTATGTCATTTTAAATTAATCGTAGAAAAATAATTGTATGACAAAGACACGAATTTAACTAACGGTACACACATCTACCATAGAACAATAAAAATACACAACTGTGTTTTGACACAACTAGGAACTACGTCGGATACATTGACTATGACAACTCACATTCGAGTGTACAAAATTTGAGCAATCAGTCACTTTCACAGACCATTGTATAATATTACATAGATAAATTATTTTCAGTACAAAGGAAGGACTCAATAAAATAGCTACTAGTTTATAACTAGTAGTTTCCAATCTCAGAAGGTACTTAGGAATGAATATTGAATAAAACTACTCACTAAAAATCACAACCCAAGGGCGAAATACTTCTTATTTTGTGGACTCTGTGAGAAGTAGGGCGAAATTTACAAAAATAGACAGTCACATCATATTTCCCAGATTAAAAAAGTATCATAGTACACATTGTATTCATTCTTATTGTTTAATGCCTATAACTTATTGTATATTCAGACCTATACATAAATATTATTCTTATTTCTATAATATGAGTTGCTATTATGAATTTTATAAGAAATAATAGTAGTGATATGCATTATGCACAACATAACTTGTAACTAAAATGCTAAATTCATTTTAATTTTTAAATTACCTAAGGTCATCCAATCATTTTGTCTTATCTGGTTAACCAATTCGCTACATAAAGCCGGTTCCAAAAACTATACCTATAAATTTTGTCAGTTTAAACTATATAAATATAGATATAATTTGGAATATAAATAAAGTAATTAATAACGATGAATTCAATTAATAAAGTTCTATTTATGGATATTAGTTATTATTCTATTAAAAGTACTAATAAGAAAGTTTTGTTTTTAACGACAGCTACTGTTTAAGTAACTACATACTGAGATAAGTAAATATGAAAGTCTAAGACATTAAATTAAACTTAAACTCAGAAATAGAGCACACCTGAGAAAGAATCAAATTCCAAAATGTGTTTGAAAATAACTCGATCATATTTTAAGATTTTTAAGGTTAAGTTTCTATCCAAAAATAGCGCCTCCTATTATTAAGAAAACGTCATATCCTAGTTAGGGCTGCCATTACTAAAAGTATTACTCAATATATTAATAAAAATATATTTCTTATAAGAAAACTTTAAACTAATTAACACTTTTTATGTATTCACACTGAAATAAATCATAAATTAATTTGATTATTTGGCTATTATATATATATCTATATTTATATGATTTAATTAAAATTTTGACACGCTACTATCAACTTATGAACGTTCTTACTTCTTTGTAAATGGTCGATTTTCCTGTTTGCTGTACTCCATTTGTCGCGAGTGTGTTAATTTTGTTAAAACTTGCGCTCTGTTCCAATATTTATTATTTCTTAATATTAGTTAATATTATTTTTATTTAAGTATTTGGACTTTCTTTAGTCGCAGTTGGAATAATTATATAAATATTGAATAAAACCAAATAAGTGGCACTTTTGCGTTTAGACGGGAGCCATCTTGCAATCTCTAATCAAAGGTCCTTGGCTCACCGTTTCGTTGTCTAGTTAAAAGTCGGTTTATTTCACTATAAAGTAATCAAATGGCGTTAAAACGAATTAATAGGGTACGTATTATCATCGTTGTTATTAGTTACAGTATTTATGAGATGTAGAAAATATGGTGTGTTGTTAAAATGTAGCAGACTTCGTAGTGAATGTTTCGTCATTGTGAATACCTATTATCGACATTTTCTTCTGGATATTTCTGTGTGATGATGTTAAAAAATATATTGGAAACAATTATTTTTGAAATGTTGTATTCTATGAATAACTAGTGTTGTATGGTTTCATGTTGGTGACATAAAATGCACACGGTGATTATAAAATGTCGGAATTTTTAACGATTTTGAGGTTCTTATCAGATTCAGTGTTCAAAGAAGTTTCGAAACTTCTGTTCTAAATGTTAATACTTAAAGAAATTGTTTAATAATCTGTAATATATTCAATCGAATCTTACTTGATCGGCCTTATGTTAAGTGATGATGTGTTTGACGTTTCGTATCTAGGTATTGTGTTTCATTTCATGTACAAAGATGGTTTTGTTTTGTGCAGGAATTACAAGACCTGGGAAGAGACCCTCCAGCACAATGCTCTGCAGGCCCACACGGAGAAGATCGTAAGTTACTATTGATTAGTCTATTTTCAGAGTCATGGGTCAGCAGTTGATTTCCCGTTAAAAATAAACTTCATTTAATCTAATATAGGTTATGATGATATTTATCTTTTAAAGTATTTTTCTACCACTGGATTTTGTATGATCTGAAATGCATTATCTGTTTTAATACACGTTTTCTGTAACAATCAAAAACTTCAATCAGCTGAGTCATAAAAATGTGCTGATTTAGAACAAAGGGTCATCATTACCAGAATTATATACTTTTTTATAACAATCTTTCTCATCTTTCCAGTTTTTCATTGGCAGGCCACAATTATGGGCCCAGTAAGTATTTTATAAATACAACAGTATTTTATTAAATTACTATTTCCACAGAAAGTAAGATGTTGTTTTTTGGATTTCAGGTCGACAGTCCTTATCAAGGTGGTGTCTTCTTTTTGACCATACATTTTCCAACAGATTATCCATTTAAACCACCAAAAGTTGCATTCACAACACGTATTTACCATCCTAATATTAACAGTAATGGTTCAATCTGTCTTGATATTCTGCGCTCACAGTGGTCCCCAGCACTAACCATATCTAAAGGTATTTGTTTAATTAGAACTTTTTTGACAAGATAACAATGTGTTAAAGAATTGTTAAACTTTAAAATATTTGGTTTTGTTTTCAGTGTTGCTCTCAATCTGTTCACTGCTCTGTGATCCAAACCCTGATGATCCTTTGGTACCAGAAATTGCTAGAATCTACAAAACTGACAGAGAAAAGTACAATGAATTAGCCCGAGAGTGGACTAGGAAGTATGCCATGTGATGAGTCAAATGTGACATCAACTAAACATACAAACACATCGCCACAAAATCCACGACCTTTTAAAACCTTTATCCGTTTTCTTAATATCCCAAGCTAAATTATCCAATTTTTTTGTCATTCTCACATAATTGTTTCGTTTGATGGTCTTCAATAATAATCATATTGAGATTTCATCTTTAGTAAATATTATTATGAACTTCTAAATAGTTTCTGTTCATATATTTGTAAGTAATTTTCCATAAGAGAAAGATTCAATTACTTTTCATTTAAACTTGTTACTTTATTTTGATGTGTCCGTAGGTGTTTACTCATTTAGTTAAACAATGAAACTTAGTTAAATTTGCATTAAAGTCGTGTAATTTTTAAAGAATTTGTACTTTAACTAGAACTAAAAATTGCATTGTAAACTGTACAATAGCCATATGTTTAGGAGTTGGAGCCGTCTTGCTTTTTTATTGTCTTGTCATCGACTTGAGGTTCGATCTATGATCTAAATATTTGTGAATTCAAAATTATTGAGACTAGGATTTGAAAGAAAATAACAAATTAAGTTCGCGAAGTCTAGAAGTTAATTCTTAATGACTAAGTTAGTAATGTAGCGTGCTGCAGAACAGACTGATGTTTAAGAAAATTACAGACTTTGTTTCATCCACAATATAAAATGTGGTAGTTGACAAGCTCCAATATAGTTTAAACTTTGCAGTAAAAATTACAGTGTATCTCATAAGACTAAATTATGGCGATCTTTATTATTATTTTATCTAATATATAAGGTAATAAGGACAGCTGCGTTGTGATTTCCAAGTCAACCTATCCAAGAAGACCATCCTCTTGCCCTCGGATCTGGTTTTGCTGGCTCAGCAAAAGGCATTATTAGTGGCATGTGTTCCTTTACAGCTGCAAGAGAAAGCTTTTGTTTACTCGGTTATCAGGGAGAGAAACAGAAACGTAACGCTTTTCCAATGTAATCCACTCTTAGCTTCACTAAAATTTAAGAACAATAAATTATTGTGTATGTAAATAATAACGTGAGATTTATTTAGGCGTGCCCCTGTGTCGTGCAGCTGTAAAATCGTTAATTTTTTAATACAATGTGGAAATTGCATTTATAAGTTATTTTAGCCAGCTAATTATTGAAATACAGAATCTGTTCCATGTGATATGTCATCAGGAGTCTTTCTATTTTGTCCACATTAGCTTGTATCTCATCAGTTAACATTTTAATTTTAATGAAAATAGACACTAATAACGAACTTCACTTTTTATCAAGGAATTCAATGTGGTTGAATTTATCTGTCAATGTGTGAAAGATTTTTATTTTTGGCAAGTAATGATGACATTCAAATATAAAATTAATAACGCTCTTTGAAAACCTCATCAAAATCTACGTTTGAGATGTTATATCGAATAACCTAAATTACGTTTAGGTATTATCCATCAATGGGGTAATGGAATCATAGACTCAAATTTTTACATGGTAACATAAACGTGTAGCATATATACATATGGTAGTCAATCTGAATTTGCATATTTAGTCAACACTCGTTGGCGCGATCTATTTTAAATTCAAAGAAAAACAACATGAATGAAGGACGGTGTCCTATTTATTATTAGAAATACATTTTACAAAACGGCGGGATTTTTGCTTATTTTTTAGCGTGGGTCGTACGCGGTACGTCCAAAGTTTTGGGGTGATAAACTCAGTCATTAGCGTAAAAACGAAAGTAGGCGAACTGATTGAGATCGGTGACACGAACGCATCACAATTTTCACGTTTACTTGACATTTTATACATGCCCCTGGATATCCTGTCTTGTTTGCGTGTGGCGTAGAACGGGGTTGATGAGACGTATCAAGAAAGAAAAAAGTCTTAAAGGCGTAAGAGTCAAGTATTGTAACTGCCAGTTTTAAATTTTGATCTAACCTACCTCGTATATTAACGTTTTTAATAATTATTCTACGTCATAATAACAATGAATTAGACTACTTTTTTATTGCATTGTTATGGCACTCGATGCACTAGTTACAAATCAACAAAGCCTGGCATTGCTGTGGGAATCGCAAGCAAGAAGTTACCGTAATTGTATTAATAACATAACTACCGTTTTGCAATATTCTCATTTCACAACTCTATATAAAAGACAAGTTCGTCAAATTTTCATGTTTTTTATATATCCCAAACCCCCATTTAATGTGACGATAGTATAGGTATCAAATGCTAGTATATACCTAAATGGTTAATATATAAGAAAATTTAGGTGTTTTATTGGGCTTTTTCTATTAGGTAAGAAGATTATTGCGATAATCTATCGTTCTTGTATAGTGAAAAATAAAAAATCCCAGTACTCAGGTTATTTTATTATTAATTACATTAAGAATAATTTATCGCAACCATACAAATCCATTATATAATAAAACCTCATTCAGACAATTATCAGATTTCTAATAAAGGTACTCGAGTTTAAGCGATAATATAACTGATTAATGTTGAGGCAAATAATCGATTAAGACTACAAAAAAAAAAATTCAACGGAGGTTATAGAGTGCGCTAAAAGTTCGCAGCGTTGTAAAAAACTTGGAATTTTTATATCCGGATAGTCTTATCATTCCCATTGTCTGTACGCCATCTTTTACACATATACCCAAGATATGTAAATATTATTTTATTTATTAAAAACAATCTTTACAGCTTGTCACTTATACATAAAAGTACATTTACAAGGCACAATAGTTTTTAAACCCTAACAACTACGTATATACTTGATTCAAAAATTTACAATAAAATTAGAAAGTTATACCTACTAATGATCTTATTGCAAGACGACTGGATTATTAATAAAGAACGACAATTTATTAAAAAATTGACTTGATTTGTAATATCTTCATTAATTCATGAGGTATTATTATTGGTAATTAAAATATCAAATATAATATAAATTGTCTTGGATTACATAGATATGAATGCATAGCAATAAAGAATTATGTTTCTTAATTAAACATTTCATATGACACTTAACACAATGATAATTATAGACCAGGATTTTTTTATAAATTAACAAAGTGTCTAATTTGAGACAGGACTTTTGGACATTATGTAATATATATTTGCCGCGTAAAGTCCGTCAGGCGCAAAATTAAAATTCAAAAAATTTAGTGTTCTTAGAATGTGGCAGAGTACATATTTTATAATTCATGTTAGACACAATACGTAATTTTATAATTCAGTCGTTTCCATATTTTTAGCATTTTTCATTTGTTCCAACTGTTGATAAAAGTCGAAATTGCTATTATCCTCCGCTTCCGCTTCCGACTGTATGGATGGGAACGCGGAATTCGTTATAAAAAATGGTTTATTGGTTGGCATATCTGTGTTAACTGCGTTTTCATCAAGAGAATCTCTTTCTGAGTGACTTAATTGGTCGTCAGCTTTATACCAGTCGTTTTCGTAGGCGTGGAGCCAGATTGGATTAGAGCCTTTGGAACTATGTTTGTTTGTGTTTGGCACTCGACCACCGGAACGAAGAGTCATGTCTGAATCGCCAGGTGTTGGGGATGCTGTAAATGTGTATAAATATAAAAATCAATAACATTTTGTTTGTTTGGCATAAAATAACTACTTTTTGTTTTTCAATAAAGCTGATATTAGAGACAAAGCATATAATTTTATACCTTACTAACTACTGCTAAATAACTATTATTACTAAACTATTTTCTAGCTAACAATGTGAAAAATATTTTAAAATATTAGGAGATGATGAAAAAAAATTATTTGTATACATGTAGATATAATAAATAATTTAAGATACTCACAATAGGCAGTAGCAGTGGCGGCCTTAAGTTTTCTCATGTAATCCGCTCGTTGCGAGAGACACGTCATAATGGCCAATACGAGTGAAACCGCGAGTAAAACACTAGTCCACACAAGCCAGTACACAGTATGGCTTCCAGCTGATAAAGCTGTTAGGGGCTGAAAGTCTGCCGGTTGTGTATCTAGTACGTTGAAGTCCTGAAATATTTTTACCATTTAAAAATATATAATCATACAAACTAGGATCTATTAAATCGATTAAATCAATTATTATTTGAAATCTATTTAAAATTTACCAATAAAACATAAATAAATAAACGAAAAAATTAGGATACACAAACATTATAAAGGTAAGTTTCATAAGAGGTAGGTCTCGGCTGTATGTTCCATCACAAGTGACCTAACTTAAGATAAATAAAATTTTTTTAAAAACAAAGATTTTTTAATAATGAAATGAATAATTTAAATCCTAAAGTCCATGTCCTTTATGGGTTAGAAATATTAAAATATTTTCAATACAATTATTGTCTGCCAACAAAAAGAGAAAAGCAGAGGGTTTCCTTACACCGATTATTATCATTACAACTTACCTTAAACAATTCATCCAGCGAATCAATATATTTATCCACCAAGCGGAGCACTTCATCAACTTCCAACACCGAATGGTCTTCGCCATTCACAAGATGCAAATACAAATCGGTCTTCGTATTATCTACAGAACCATCTTTATTTTCGTGTACCCTCAAATCGTCAATATTCACAACGGACTGCGTCACGTGGGCTAACTCTTCCCGAAACACGTGCATTCTGTCGCGCACCTCCGACGGATGCGCACGCAGCACGAAACGCACGCGTTGGTCTTCACGTAACAAATATATAAACACGTGCGCTTCGTCTGACAAGCCATCTGTGTCGTTTGCTAATATCTGTGAAAATTTCAATAATATTCTTAAATTGTTATAGTTAGGCCTCCTTCACACATTACCATCGGGTTTAACCGACCTGTAATGCCGCTGGAAATAAAAGCCGCCGAATGGCATTCCATGTCCACCAAGCCTATCCACTGGCGCATGTAGGTGAATACAGTTCAATAACTGTAAGTGCCCTCGCGAGGGACAAATCAGTAGGGCCTCACGGGCGAGCGGAATAATATAATCGAATATAAAACTATTATTACGCCTACACGTACTACTCGTCTACAGCAGTTACACGTGAATTAATTAGAATTAAACCTACATACCAACCACTAAGACATATCTTAGGTTTATTAATAAAAAGTAAGCTAAAGTAGAGATATTATAAAAAGGTAGTAATTAAATATTAAAATTATAATATTTTTTAAAAGAACAGCATGGTATCTTCAATTTTTTTTTTGGAATGGCTATTTTGCCATACGACCTTTACAGCTTAATACAGTCTTGGGCGAGCCGTAGGCTCTTCTTGAATTTTATTTTTATCTTGAGTCTGGCGACATAGGTCCTCGCTTCCGTTACAGGCGGAGGTGGTTGTAATCACAGCTATCGAGCTGTGATTACAACCACTATCGAGCCGATTCAGAAAAGGTACAAGTTACGCGATAGAAAGAGCGCACTTCTACGTGATTATAATTGTAGGCATTTAGCGTTGCGCGGTCGGAATTTGAACTTTAAAGGATCGTAACATGGGTCGTTATTTCTTAAAACGGGTTTTTGGAGTGAGTCTTCTGTTCTTGTATTAACATAAATTCTGGGATTCCACTGGAATGCCAGGAACGAACTGATGCCTGCACCCCGTGCAACCCGCCAGTATAGCCCAGCGGTCATACCGGCGGCTTTGTAAGCCGCTGAGCGCACGCCAGCACTGTGTGGAGGAGGCCTTAGACTAGCTGTCTCTTAAAATATACTGTATTAAATTAGATTTTACCTTAAAATCAAAATATCCCTTCATGCCCTTTTGTGGATCGAAGTTGAGCGATACGGCTCCAGTCTCCACATTCACAAGAAATGGTGAAACAGAAAGCTTTTCCAAGCCTTCCGTAAGAGTTTCCTTTACTTTACCGATCAAGTAATAGTTGACGTTTGCGTTGTCGCCTTCGTCTAAATCTAGAGCCTGGAAATATTATAATCCTATTATTTTAAGATAATAACTTAAAATTAACACTACATCCTTCAAACAATATAAAACAAAACTTGTGAGTTCAAAATAATTTCAATAAGGCTGCTAATTGATAATGAATATATAATAAATGGAAATCTTATTATTTCTACAGACATCTAAGAGATCGTCAAACACGTAATAATAACCCTACTAAAATTATAACCGCGAGTTTGTAAATATGAATTAGTTTATGTTTGATGCTTCGCTGTAGCACTGATTTCAACTGTCTCATTTGAAACCACAAAGTTCGTCAATTTGAGTTAGATTACAAGAATATATTTTTTTTAATATAATATTATATTGTAAATAAGTGTTCGTATAATAAATATATGTCAGATAATAAACAATTACCTTAACAAACATAAACTCGAGGCCAAAGTCGGCCTCCGTGGTGATCCCTCCGGTGAATATCTTACTCAAGAACCGTGGCCTGTTATCATTAACATCGTTTACATATATGTTTACGGTTAACGTACTGACCGCGTCTGTCTTTGCGTTGTATTTGGGCTCGTTCAAACAATCCTCGGACGCTAATATTGTGAGCGTATAGTTGGACTTTTGCTCTCTATCGAGAGGTTTTGATGTCAATCTACAATTTTAAAAACAAATATAATGTTATAGGAAAACATAAAATTACACATTAAATTTAAATGATCTTATGGGTTTTTATGATATCAAATTTATTTTTATTCCACCGTAGGCCGTTAATAAATAATGTGTCACACTGGAATTATATGCTTCACCATGGCTTTCTCACGGGTGCGACTGTATTAAGACACTCGCCCGATCACTGTCAAGCCCTTCCAGAGACCGAATAAATTATAAATTAAATTATAATTGTTCGGACCGGGTTTCGAACCAGATACCTCTCGCTTCATGGTACACTTTTAAAACCATTAAGCTACGAGGCTCTCAAAATCTTATTTTAAACAATTAATTTACAGGTAAACAAACTATTATATATACATTTTTCAAATTACAGTACCAACTTATTATATTGCAAACATTAGTTTAATTTAATTTTATAACCTGTTATAGACCAACGTAAGTGGCTAAGTTTTATTTAAACAGTTTTAGGGAAATTTTATATAATTCTATTAATTATAAAAAAATACTAACCTGTATGTACTTCTATCTAATTGAAACATGGCATCCCCATCACCATCGACAATATAATAACAGACTGGCAATACTGGCTCGTCTCCTCTATCGATTTCATCTCTATCTACGATTCGGGGTAAAGTTGTGCTGTAGTTGGCAACATTTTCTGTTATATTGATGTATGTGTGTTTGTCTAAGAATCTCGGTCGGTAATTATCTACGTTTTGTACATATATAGTCAGGTCTAGCTCAGAACTTAGGGGGGTTGGAAGACCTAAGTCATATGCTTCTATTCTTAGCTGAAAAATTAGTAAAATCATCTTTAATAATTCATATCAGATAAGTCAATAAGTCGCGGGCAACCGCTGGATCCAGATCGCTCAAGATCGCAACGGGTGGGCGTCTTTGGGGGAGGCCTATGTCCAGTAGTGGACTTAGATGGGCTGATGAAGAAGTCAATAATATTTAAAAGAAGAAAAGGAACACATAACGCTACGTTAACTTTTTTTTAATAACAGATAATATTATGTGTACTTTTCTATAAATAATTATGTTAAACATGGGTGTTTTAATTTTTTTATGGTATAGCGTACAACGGAGCTGGTGGGTCTCCTATATGGTAAAATAACACCGCCGCCCATGCCACATACACCTAGCCACAGTCCGCGCATTGATTGTGTAGCCCACACGCCACTTAAGCGGCGTTTTTAAGGGCTGCCGAAATCCTCATTCACTTAACGAAAAACTGTAGAAGCACGGTTTCAAGTACATTTCATTTCACGCTGAGTATTCTGTGAGCCCGTGGTATCACTTCGGACGAGCCGGTCCAAATATGCTTAAACGTGGCTCTCCCGCGGGTGATACTCATATATTAATAATGCAGTAATTTAATATTATTTTGATTGAAAAACAAAATCTTTTTTTAAAGAACACTATTAGTCTTTTTAAACACATTGTTGGATAACAGATAGATATTATAATTATAAAATTTAAATAATTTAGTGCTTAATGGTTAATGTAGCAACAATTAGTTTACATACCTGATATAACGTCTGTTTGTCTCTGTCGAGCGGCAAAGCGGTCCTTATAGCGCCGGTACTGGGATGTATGGAAAATGATGAATCACGTCTCATTCTATATCGCACCGCGCCGTTTGGACCGACATCAGAATCTATGGCCTTCACTGTAACTACTGTTGTACCGATTGTTGCATTCTGTGGGAAAAAGAAGTAAATATAGATTGGAATGAAAATGCAATATTTTAAATCTCGTGCTTTGTTTTCTAGTAGAAATGATGGAGATATAATTTTAAAATAATTAAATTATAATATAGTAGAATTAATAATATAGAGCCCAAATTCTAATTTTTATACAAATGAAATATAATATTTATAATATAATACTATAATACGTTAGTAAGTTGAAGTGGCAATGGGTTGGTCACATCGCTCGACGAACCGACAACCGATGGGGAAGAAAGGTTCGCGAGTGGCGACCGCGTACCGAAAAACGCAGAGTGGGACGTCCCCCCACGCGATGGAAACACGATCTCATGAAGGTCGCCGGCAACCATTGGACCCAGATCGCTCAAGATCGTAATAGGTGGGCGTCTTTGGGGGAGGCCTATGTCCAGCTGAGGACTTGATAGGCTGATGATGATTATATACAGTTAAATATAAACAGATATCTCTTATTTAGATTATGCCATCAAACATCTATTGTACTAATGCGTAGAATTGTTTTTTATATTGCTTTGTAACGTTTAATGAATATTCAAACAATTTTAAATAATACCTCTGGTACTTTGATGGTGACATTGTGCGGTGGGTGAACAAACATGGGCGCATGGTCGTTGTAATCTGTGACGCACAGCTTAAGTTCGCCTTTAACCGAATTCGGCGGAAACCCTAAATCTCTCGCTTCGACAATGAGGCTGTAATTCCCGAATCTATCCTTTAAAGATTGCTTTGCGAAAAGACGTCCTGTGTTGGCATCACCGCCAACTTGCTCGAAACGGAATAAATCTGAAAAAAAATTGTAAATATATTTTAAGCGATTTTAAATATTCTATGACTAACAAGATGATGAAAGACGCTGGATGCAGTTCGCTTCCGACAGGTATTCATGGAGGCCTAAGGGGGAAGCCTATGTCCAGCAGTGGAAGTCTTACGCCTGAAATGATGATGATGACTAACAAAATGAATCTTACCCCCACTATAAAAATCATAGAGAAAAACATTATTATTAAACAATTCTACTTAATCGTAGCCTATTTCTAGAAAATTATATTTTAAGTGTCATTCACGTCTAAGTAATGTTTATTTTAATTTATTTAATGTTTTCAGTGTATTATATGGAAAAACAAAGAATTTAAGAACTTTTAAATATAAACTTTAAGCATTTTAAGCGATGTAATAATTACCGTTTTAAAATATTAAATTATTACGCAATTTTTTTTACTATAGTGGAGGAAGATAAGTCTAGTGTTAGCAATGATCTATCAACTTTGACTAAGTGACGTTCAGAAATGATTGTCTATTTCATTCTAAATGAATAAAAATATAGATGCAAAAAAAGAAATTACCATGTCCTTTACCATCGACCAAATGAAACTGCACTCGTCCGTTTGGCAAATTATTGTCGTCAGCGTCCGAAGCCGATACTGCCACGATCGGCTCTCGATATTTGTGAAACTCACTTATAGTTGTACATTCCTCTGGCAAATTGAGGATTGGTGCATTGTCATTGACGTCATCTAGCGTCACACTGAAATTAAGTTCCTATGTTTTTATTATATATTATCAATAAAGATTTCCCATAACTTAATGTCACCTAACTTCAATGTTTAAGCAGCTGAATTATTTAAGGCATTGTGTGTGGCGCACCACCACATTGTGGAATCAACTACCCGCAGAATTATTTTCAAACCAATACCACTTAGAGACCTTCAAAAAAGAGCGTAGATATCCCTTAAATTCCGAAAACGAGCCCATGGGCTGAAGACGGCTTATCCTAGGTTTCTTATAAAAAAATAATATATATCTAATTTTTTCGCTATATACATTTAAAATCTATAATTTTATTTTTTTATGATTATTATTCTTGTTCTGTATTTTCTTGGAAAATAAAACCTTAATTGGTTATAGACCTCCTGCACTTCGATTGTTATGTGTGAGCAAGTGTGGACTCTCAAAATTTTATCATTTAATTCAATTAAAACATTCTGATACGATAGATAGCATTGCATTATACATTGCTATTAATTTATATACGTAAATAATAATCTAGATTAAGATTACATCATCTGGATTTTAAATTAAAGAGTAAAGTACACGTAACACTAGGTTGATGATGTTCTTGTATAATAAAAATTAGTAAAACAATCTTACACAATCTGTTTAAAAGCGTTACGACTCTCGCCACTAAGATACCCAAACTGATAATTATCCCAGGCCTCAACCACTAGGTTATAGGTGGCCTGCGTCTCTCTGTCAAGCCATTCGGATACTGTTAAGGCACCAGTCTCTGCGTTAACTAAGAATTTTCCCTGAAATTTTAAATATACGTTCAAAATTCAGAATTTTAAGCTTAAAACGGGCACTTAATCATATTAACTCTTTAAAAGACACAAAACTAAACTTTCCCATGGGAGTGCCATGCTGAAGCATATGGTAACAAGTTTTACAACGTGAGCTTCCTGTTCATAAGTGTGCGATTTTTATAGATTTTTTAAAATAAAATTAGTGTACATAAAACTTATATTATATATAAATACCTGTGTGGACACTCGATCGAGTAAATAAGTAATTTTCCCATACTCATTGGAATCAGCGTCACTCGCTGTAATATTAGCGATGACAGTGCCGGGCTGGACGTCCTCTTTCACGTGATACTCAAACGGTTGCATTTCAAATACAGGATTATTGTCGTTTTCATCTAAAACCTGAAAACATTAGAGAATATCAATATATTTAAATTAGAAACCGTTCAAAGTAATAAATAAAACGATTCATTTTAGAAATTACAAGTCAATTTTATATTGTCTTTTCGATATTAAACGAATGTATTTTATTTCTGATTTTATCGAAACTTTATGTTTTCCACATAAAATTAAATGGCAGAAACAATTGGTAATTTCATTCATTCTTAAATATATTATCGTAAATAGCTTTTGTTTATTCAAGTTAGTATTTTTTACTATTTTGTGCATACCTGTATATATAGATCCACCGCAGTGTGTCTTGGTGGTATACCGCTGTCAACGGCTTTCACTGTCAAATTGATCCAAGGGTACATTTCGTGGTCAATCTTGTTTGATACCACAACCTCACCCGATTTCTTGTCAATGTGCACGAGACCGAGAGACGCGTTAGCGCCTGTAATTAAAAAATATTAATAGGGGTAAAGTTTAAAATAACAACAATTTATAAAATAGTTATAATCAATTAGACTATTAAGAAACCTTTAGAAAGCTGTGCCTTTATTCGCTTAATTTCAGAAACAGTTAATCAATTATAATTTTA
>DWCF01005172.1:0-14782 GCA_018230265.1 Delias oraia
CGGTAGATAAATTGTCAGTTATTTTTACATTTAAGGTATTTTATAGTAGGAATTAGTAGGGATATGGGAAAAGGTTGTCAAAGAATTAGTAATAGTAGATAATATTAAGACACTGTAGTTTTTACTTGGATTATAAGACTTTTATAAAGATATTATTTGTTTTTTTTTTTCATTTTATATTTATAATCTCCTTAACATTCTGTCATAGTCTCGCTTATGCGAATTTATTGACGCAAAAGCAAGACAGTAAACTTAAAAATGTCAGAATTCACCATTTTATATACATAGTTAGGTTCATACATTGTAAAAGCATTTCAAAGTAACCAGTTATTACGGTTTCTGTAATTGAATTTATATAGACATTACATTACAGAATCAAAGATAATTGAACGATTGCAGATACAATAGTATAATAAATAACTTTAAATGGCGTGGTTCTAGAAAACGATTTTACAATAAATATATAAAAACATTAATGCTCTTTTAATCTGTCTCTGTTGCAATCATTTCAAGATTTTTCATTGAAATAAACATTTAACTGTCAATATATAATGTCGTTTTGTTATTTATGATTATTGAGTAAAGAAGTTCCATTGTTTACGTTGTAATTGAATTAATTTAAATTCTATTTTCTCATTAATTGGCAAGTCTTAAGGTGGACAGACGACCTTATAAAGGTATCGTGGAGGTCCAAGGGGGAGGCCTATGTCCAGAAGTGGATGTCCGGTTAGGTTCACCCGTGACCTTGCTGGACCTATTAGAAAAAAGTTGGATATTTTTCTCAGGACGACTTCTTACTCAATAAAGTTGTATTGGTTAGGATACCTCCGCAGACTGATTCAATATGGTGGCTATTTAAACAGATTAGGTTGCAATCTAGATTTGGTGGGTGTTTGATATCCTCACTAATTCAGCGAAAAATACACCATACCAATACTGGTATTCTGTTTGCATGTGGTGGCCACCGACAAGCCGGTACTACTACTTACTTAGTACTTCAGCATGGCTAACCTATTTGACAGAATGTTTAAGAAACTCGCCCAGCCACCCAAATCCTTTCAGAGACCAAATGCAAACTAGAAATCGAACTATAACATTAAGATAACTTAAAAGGCAGCTCATTACACTTTCCTTATAGGCAGGCAACGCACCTGCAGCTCTGCATGGGCTGGCGGTATCCGTGCGCGGAGAACTGCTTGCCTTAGGTGAGCCTCCTGCTCGTTTGCCGCTGGTAGTATAAAAAAAGAAACAAGAGATTACCAAAAACCTGATGTTTTTAACTCATAGTCTTTTCACTTCTTTTAAACATACTTTGAAATAATAATTGTTAATTGATTGGAAACATTGTTTATCAATACGTATCAAATAAGAAAATTTGAATCAAATAAGTCTGTAAAAAAAGTGTTTTTTAAATAAAATCTAAGATTCAGGTCGTGTTCCCTTTCTGTCAACACAGCATCTCTACGTCACTCAGAAAAATTCTTTTAAATTCTCATTTCTAAGATAAAGTTATTTGCACGGATGAAGAAAATAAATGTTGTGACTCATCTTGAGAGTAATTTTACTAGTGTCGTGAACAACAAAATTAGGTGGAACAAAAATACCCTAATTTGTGTTGGCGACACATTTTTAGATTTGTTTTTTTTTTTAATTTAAGTCTGTTATAAGTTCAAAACAATATTTATTAAATGTAATCTGTCTATGAAATTTCAACCTTATGATTTGTAAAACTATTCAACAGAGCATTTAGTATTTTTATATACAGATGAAAGTGTTCACTACAAAAATATTAATTGTTTTGCTAAATTTTGAAGATTTTATTTCTTTTGTGTATACACTTATTTAAAACTAATTTTAGCGTGTAAAGATATATTTTTTTAATTTATATAGTAGTATACCACGGTAGGTAGTAGAACCACGGAGCAGGTGGGTCTCCTATATGGTAAGAGATCACCGCCGCGCATAGACAACCGCGCCTTAGTCCGCACATTGGTTGTGTTGCCGGCACCGGCACACACCGGCAGAGGCACCGTTTCAAGACATGGCTCTCCTACGGGTGTGATAATTATTAATTAAATTATAAATGTTCGGAACGGGATTTGAACCCGATACTTCTCGCTTCTTGATAGACTTATTAAACCATTTATCTACGGGTTTACTTTGCTTTCAATATTGCTTGGAATGAAAGATTACAATTTCTTGGATTAAACTTTTCTTCAACTTTGCCACAGACATAGAGGTCTAAATAAGAATGTATTGCACATAAATCAAAGTGGATTCCATTGAATGAATGTTCCTAAAGGGTCATCCTACCTAAATAAATAACAGCTTATAAACAGTCAATCGTTGAGGCGTGGCTCTTGTGAATTATTACCAACTTGTATTGGTCGGCCATTGTTCGGTATCCATAGATCACAGATAACTTTTTATCCCTTTACAAACCAGCAGACATTTCTATATCTATGTGTATTATCTATATATTTTTATACTATATCAGAGAACACCACAGCCCATCGACAGACGCGCCACAAACCGCGCATTTGCTGTTGTGATGCCAACTTTTTACGCCGCGGAAGCAGTATTTTTAAGGGCCTCTGATATCCTCAGTCACTCAGTGGAACACAGTAGAAGCAATATTTCAAAAACAACTACCATTTCCCGTAGAGTATTCTGTAAACCCGTAGTGTCACGGAGTGCTTTTCCTATAGGAGACCCACATGCTTCAAAAATTTATATATAAAACACGTTCCGTTCCACTAAAATATATTAAATCTCTCTTAAACGCTGATTACGAACACTCAAAGAGATAAAACAAACGAACAAAATTCAATTAACAAGATTAGATACAGGAAAAGCTTCTTGAATGAATGTAGCATTTTTCTAATAGAATGATATTACTTTTTAATCTCCGATCACATGAAGGCTGTATGGAAAGTTATTTATATATAATTATGTCTGTGTGTATATTTGAAGGATAGATCAATTTCGATGCAATTTTTTTTTCATTATTATATGTTTAATTTGACGAAAGTTTATAATTTTTATCAAAATGCACTTCTAAATGACAGAATCATATATCAAATGTTGCAATTATTTATTTTTTTAAATAATTCAGTGTGCAATTTAGGTGGGTCTCCACTGTGGTAATAGCACCACCGCTTATGAAAATATGTGCTACAATTAACGCTTTGGTTGTGTTGTCGGCTTTTTATTCCACTTGTACGGTGTCACGATCCTACGATATCCTCACTTACTCAGCAAAATACAGTATAAGTACTGTTTCACATTGGTTTTCTATAAACCCGTGGTAATGCTTCACACGAGACAGCACAATTTATGCGTCAGCATATGCTTCATCATGGCCTCTCCCACAGGTGAAAATTAAAAGCTTAATACAAGTTATAAATCTATTTTAAAACTCTATAACTAAGTTATTTGAACGCTCTACGAATTTATAAACAACTTTATACGTTATTGGTTTTACCAGCATGTTGCACGTGCTATTGGGAAATAATTTCATTTTAAACTATTATAAAATAAAATTTCCCGTTAAATGTACAAGACTAAGCCAGCAGTACTGTTTCACGCTGGTATTTTATGAGCTCTTTGTATCACTTTTGAGAAGCCGGCGCAATTAGTGTGTCTGAATATGTTTCCGGATAGTTTACCAATGGGGAAGATTGTTTAGACTCTTGTCTGAGTTCTTCTCAGCCACTGTCAAGCTCTGGCAAAGATTACATTTATTAGTATAAACATTTATATTTGTCAGTGAATATTTGATAGTAGGTTCTCTTTTGTATCCTATGAAAATTGTATCACTTAATTGCCAAAAAATTACAGTATTATAGTAATACAGTATTGATTATTTAGTTTTAGATTATTTGGAACAACTATGTTTTCAAAATAAAAAGACAAGGGTTAGATGGTTTTGAAAATGTTACACTAATATTTAACGATCTTTGCCGGGTGCACTAATATATTCTATAAAAATTCTGTTCGGGAATCGAACTTACGGTCGCGGTAGCTATTAAACCACTCTTTCATGTGGCTCTTGAAACTTGGGATTATTATTCAAGACAGATTCCAATATTTACTATTGATTACTGATAATGTAAGGACGTCGAAGAATTTAAATCGTCTAACGGCAAACCATCAGAAGGCTCCATAAGTGGTCCAACGCCAGCCCATGCCGGGCCGCGGTTGCGTTGCTGGTCTTTCAGGAATAGGAACACTCTTTTTTTTAGATTCTTATGTCGTAATGGTTAATGCAATATATAATATATTGCTAATCACATAAAAATGTTTCTAAATCATATAATACAAAACTAATAAGTCTTTTCTATTGGTTTCATAATCTTCTTGGAAAAGTAGACGTCTTCTTAGAAAAAAATATTATATTTAAGTCTCTTTAATAAATAATATAAGGAAAAGGATCAAGTTCAAAGGCTCTAGCTAAATCTTTCAAAAAAATAAATTCTTTTTAATTTGTTTATCCGTAAAATATGCGTATATACATAATTTCGTCAAACAAATTGCGTCTTTTATCCTATAACCTCAATTATTAACATTGTGGTGTAAACAAAATAATTATTCATGTAACTGATGTATAATCCAGTCAAAAAAAGCGGGCTCGCGAAATATTTACATGTCGTTTGCCCTTTTACTAAACTAGGGTTGTCATTACACAAGAAATTAAAATAAAATGTATATAAATGTTATGAGAACTCTATTTTTATTATATCTTTGTTATAACGGTGGAAAACAATTAGGAGGCTCACCTAGAATACGCGGTACTCTGCCTATGGTAGCTTTGGCCCTTGCAGAGCGCCGGGTGTGTTGCCAAACGATTTGCCAAAAATTAAAGTCTTACAACTATAAAACGCAAGATACATTTACAGGTTATAAAAAATAATTAATACATATGGGTGATCATTAATTTTAGGAAAAATATAACGGATTTCGATCATTTTATTTATTTATTTCTCAGGCAAAACAACCCAACATCACAACAATAAATCTGTCATAATAAAATCTGTCAATAATCTGTCATGTCTGTTATTTGGATGCCATCCAAATAAAATAAAATACAAAAGTCATAAAATAAATTTTAAAGTCCTACGTTTATATAAAATATAATTAGATATATTGGTAATATTTTTAAATAAAATCTCAATGTAGCAACCCTACAAAGTTTAATATATTCAAAGCTTGTAGACGTCGAGAATTGTTTGTGTAAAAATTTTCACCAATATCGCGAGTCTTTTTTTTGGGCATTCTTAAAAAATCGGATTTATAAAATAGTAATTGAGCATTTTCTTACACAGGGATATATCTTATTTAATAATAATGGATTAGCCAATAACAAATATCTTATTGTTTGTGAAATTTATTAAAGTTTTTCCTTCTCTTAAAAAAATTAATACAACAACAAAATAATTACTGATATTGGTCCAGCCTTTCCGTGTGATTTTATGCCTATATTGGCAATAATTTTCACATATATATTACTTTCTAACATATTTTGGTATAGAGGAAATATTTATGGTATAGCGGACAATGGAGCAGGCATATCTTCTGTATGGGAAGAGAATACCGCCGCCCATAGACAACCGCGCCATAGTCCACGCATTGGTTGTCTTGCCGTCTTTATGACGTCGCTCAAGCGGCATTTTTAAGGGCCTTTGATATCCTTACTCAAAACATAGTACAAGTACCGTTTCACGTTGAATATTCTGTGAGCAAGTGGTTTCACTTTGGACGAGCAGGTCCAATTAGTGCGATTGCATATTCTTTAACAAGGCTCTTCGCGGTTGCGATCGTATTAAAACACTCGCCCGGCCACTGTAAATTCCTTCCAGAGACCGGTTAAGAGCGGGATTCGAACCCGATACCTCTCGTTTCATGTTAGTCTTATTAAACCACTTAGCTACGAAGCTCTCAAAATTATTAATAAAATATTTATTTTTATTATACATTGATTTAAAGAAACTACGTCTTTACGCTTTAAAATAACCAATATTTTAGTCTCTATAATGTCAATTTATGTTTTTCCCATATTGTATTAACTTTTTTATGTTATATCGGCTCAATTAGTGCGTCAGCATGACTCTCCGATGGGTATTACAATATCAAGACACTCACCTGACAGTGTCAAGCTGTTCCAAAGACTGAATACATTATAAATTTTTGTTCAGACCTGGATTTGAACCCGTTTTCTCGGATTTTACAGGAACGCTCGGGAATTAAGCTTTTTTCTACATTTACTGCTATAAGCTCTGTTTTACTTAAAACAATGTTAATATTATTATGTTAATGTTAATGTTAATATTATCTCTCACAGACTTGAATAAAAGATTTCATTAAAGTTTAAATATAAAGGAAA
Source organism: Delias oraia (assembly GCA_018230265.1). Classification (NCBI taxonomy): domain Eukaryota; kingdom Metazoa; phylum Arthropoda; class Insecta; order Lepidoptera; family Pieridae; genus Delias; species Delias oraia. The sequence continues at coordinate 6,383 of DWCF01005172.1, forward strand.
ATATAATAATTAAAAATGATGATATGAAATTATGATATTTTTAATTATTCTTAAGTATTATTGCTTCTAATAAGCACTTAAAGAGAATGTTGGCTATTCTGTTCAAGTGATGATAAATTAAAGAATCCGTCTTTATTACAGATTATATAACTAAGGCAAGGCTTAGTGGCATAATTCTAGTCTGATAAACTTCATGAACATTGTATGTATTGAGATTTTTTGAGAGCCTCGTATCTCAATGGTTTTAAAGCCATCACAAAGTGTGAAGTATAATCCTTGGTCGAAAAAAAAAGTTTTATAAATTGTTCGCTCTTTGGAGGGCCTTGATTATGGCCGGGTACATGTCTTAACACTGTCTTATCCGTCAAAATACCATGCTAAAGCATATGCCAACTTTAGTTGGCGCATTCATCCGAAGAGATACCATGGGTTTTGCTTACTTTTTTGTTATATCATTGTTTTACATTAATAATAAATAATTTATGTCCTACCTACAATTTCTTTAGAATTTGCAAGTATTTTTTATGGTGTAACGCACAATGGAGTTGATGGTTTTCCTATATGATAAGAGAACACCGCCGCCCATGGAGGACTGCGCCACTGTCTGCGCATTGTTTGTGTTGTCGGCGATTGACGCCAATTAAGCGGCCTCATATATCATCACTCACTCATCGAAACACATTAGAAGCACCGTTTTAAGTACAACTACCGTATTCTGTAAGCCCGTGGTATCACTTAGGACGTGCCGGCCCAGTTAGTGCGTCCGCATATGCTTCACCCTGGGTGCAACAGTAATTATAAGACGGACTGGTTTCCGTAACTCGAAGTAATTATTGCGCCTATTTTGCTTGGGGTTGCGACAGTATTAAGATACTCGCTCGGCCACATAAAGCACTTCCAGAGACCAAATACCTCATAAAATAAATTATATTGTCCGGACCGGATTCGAACCCGATACCTCTCGCTTCATGGAAGACTTAACCACTTAGCTACGAGGCTAAATCTAGCTACGAGGAGTTTCTAAATAAAGAAAAGAATTAAACTTAATTAATGTTTTGCGAAACTCATCAACATCTCTGTCAGTGTTATGAGAAGTTATAACAACAATTCAACTTTGGGATGTAAAAATGTTTTTATGACTCCATTTCAGGAAATTCTCAAGATAATTTAACGCAATATTTTATTGAAGTTCCTTCTTTCGGACAGATAAACTTAACCTATTATATTCTATTAATAAGTATAAAATTACACCTGCATTCGTTATTTTATATGGACGAGCCGGCTTGTAAGCTACTGCGAACTCGGAAGTACCGGGTTCGAACCTCATCCTGAATAATATTTATAATTCGATCTTTAATAGGTCTCACTATCTTATCCATAGTATGTCCATGATGGAGCATATGTCAATTGGGCCGGCTCATCCAAAGTGATACCATTGGAATACAAAATACAAGCCTGAAACAGTACTTGTACTAACTTGTACAAGTACAGCAAACTTACTGTTAATGAGGATATCGGAGACCTGACAAATTATAACGCTCAAGGGACGTAAAAAACCGTCAACACAATCGCGGATTGAAGTGCAGTTATGATCGGTATATGTGCGATAGTGATCTGATTTCATAAAGTAGACCGGTTCCGATGCCCGCTACATCTTAAAAATATCTTTAGAATTATTATTTTTTATTCCATAGTGAACAATGGAGCTAGTGGGTCGCCTGTATGGTAAGAGAACACCGTCGCCCATAAATAACCGCGTCACATTTCAGCATTGGGTGTGTTGCCGGCTTTTTACGCCGCTTAAGAGGTACTTTCACTCTGCGAAATACAGTACAAGTACCTTTACATGCTGAGTATTCTGTGAGCCCGTGGTATCACATCGGATGAGCCGGCCCAATGAGTGCGTGAGTAAATCCTTGAGCATGACTCTCCAATGGGTGAAATTAAGTTTATCTCATCCTTTCAATAAATTATATCTTCATACTGAAATAAGGTCTTAATTCAGTCATTTCTTTATTAGTTTGACAGCCGAAGGTTTTTTTTAGATTTCCACACTCAGTTTTATGTAGTATAGTTGACGTTTAACTTTGTTAAAAAAACTTTATTATCTTAGTTATCATGGTAAAGTGACTATAATTAACAAAATAAACACACTTCAAACCCTTACTTTGAGTGTCTAAAAACAAAATAGTTACAAAAGCAGCTGTTATTTAAGTACATAGCTGTCAGCTTTAAGGTAAATTGCACAAGACCCGGAAAATACCGGGAATTTCGTGTAAGAGTATAGTGGAATTCTTCGTAAAGATGAACCGGGGTAAACGGTGAGAAATCTAATACCTGGTGAGCGAAATTCAACAATTGCTATTCATGAATTTTAACGAGACAATTTCTTTGCGCCACTAAATGTTCACTTCCTTGAAATACAGGATTTTTATTGTTAGTCGGTTAGGTTTGGAAATGGTTGCCGGAAATTTGGAATGAAATATTTTTTTCTATTTGAAAATACATTTTTATGTAATTCGGGAAGTGCTTTTATATATTTCGTTTAATGATTTTGATAGTACAGCGGACAACGGAGCAGGTAAGTTTCCTATATAGTAAGAGAACACCGCCGCCAATGGACAACCGCGGCTCAGTCCGCGCATTAGTTGTGTTGCCGGCTTTTTACGCCATTTTTACGGAATTTATAAGGGCGATAACCACACTCACTCAGTGAAACACATTAAAAGTACCGTTTCACGTTAAATATTCTCTGAGCCCGTGGTATCACTTCGGACTAGCCGGCCCAAATAGTGCCTCCTCAATATTTTTTTTCTAAGGGGAAGAAATATAGAAAAAACTTTTATTTTTAAGTGATAATTTATTATTGTAATACGAATAATATATAATAGTAAATCTAGTACCTTTTTATACATAATACAGCATAGACAATAGATTTTATGTCAATAAATAATATATAAACCTCACACAAATAAAAAAAAATTATATGTTAACTGTTTTTTATTTTAAAATGACAATTTATTTATTATAAGTACTCCATAATAGATAACAGACTATATTTAATATATAAAAACTCACACAAATAAAAAAACCAATTCATTCAAACGATTTAAAAATTCCTAAATCACTTGCAGCGTTTACCGCAAATTTCCCACGAACAACAAAATATATCGACGAACAATTCATGACGGCATAAAGGAGTATTAATTAATATTAATTAAATCGAGTGATGATAACTTGCGCTGATTAATTAATCGTTTCGGTTTGGTGTTTTTAATTATAAAAGTTTTAATCTTTATTTAAATCTGTAATATTTATGATAAAATGTTTGTTTTTTTGGTAGGTGAAATTTACAGAGATATTTTATTTAAAGAGAATATTTATATAATTTAAAAATATATTTTACTCAACACATAGTCCTGAAAGCAGTTATTACTTTACTACTACAAAATTTTGCTAAATGTCTACATGTTATTGAAGTCAAGTCTATATTTGGTATTGATTGGAAATGATGCTGCGTAAAAGAAACTTAAGATTCCGAAAAAGATTCACATTACTACGCGTCCGAGATACTCGGATTCGGAGTGATTAGAATTTTAAGATTTTGTTAGAGCAAATATCCTCAACCTATATCACCCATGGACCTCAAGGAATTCACGGTTTTCACGGACCCTTTAATAATATAAACAGCAAATAAATCATAAATAAAATAGCTATTATTAGCAGTTGTGTATGTTCCAAAATTGACACCGGAACTTCGGGGATCCGCGGACCGACAGGCTCTGTTAAAGCTAACTTGCTTTCCCGTAGTTGGTTTTCAAGTTTTTTTATTTAATACTGATGTAACTTCATCATAAATTTTTGTGTCAAAATTGTGTTTTACAAAAACGTAAATCAAAATTAATGAAAAAAAAGTACTTTCTAGTTAGTAATAAGTTTATTACAATTCAGGGGAACTCCCTTGGGTAGTATGTCTTTATATTTTCGTTTGGACCGTCAGATTGCTTAATGTTAACATTGCGAAATTACTTTTTGGATAAATATTCTAAATGGGGGTCTTATTTTGTAAACGATGATTCTTTCACAGTGACGAAATGTATTTTCCTTTCTACAAATAATGTTTACTTTTCATTGGACTTTTCGAGGGCTTGATAGATTATTTAAGTTGATATTGTGGTCACAACCTCAAAACGTGCGTAAATATATTTAGAGTATTCATTATTCTTTTTATTTCGTTACTAATAATTTATGTAAGAGTATAAGTATAAAAAACAACATTTCACACATTGGAGAGTCATGTTAAAGCATATGTTGAAATACTCAGCGTGAAACGGTATTTGTACTGTATTTCGCAGAGTGATTGAAGATATCAGAGGCCCTTCAAAGTTCCGCTTAAGACACGTAAAATGCCAGCAACACAACCAATTCGAGGACTGTGACGCGGTTGTTCATGGGCGACGCTGTTCTCTTACTTTATAAGAGAGCCACCTGCTCCGTTGTCCGCTATAATATAAAAATACTATGTACTACAGCAGATAGACTATCCTCTGACGTAAAGACTATGACTTTGAACGTCAATGATAACAGAACAATTCTTTTGTTTGAATGACATCACTTCTATAAAATACGAAATTCAAGAAAAATAACAATTTAGTCATTAATTTAGTTTAAAGTATATAGAAAAGCTGTAATTACTTAACATTCATTAAAAATTAAAACTGAAATCAGAAAAATGTGCCGCAAAGAAATCAAAACGATAGGCAAGTAAAGTAATTTATTTATTAAGAATATCCAATGATATTCCTAAGGTGAAACTTTTGACAGACCTTATTGACTTGCCTCAACAATGTTTATTCCCCAAGTGGTTGGAAAGAAAGGAAAAGGCCAAACACTTCAAAATAACCAAGCCGCCTAAGCAAACACAGAGTTTTCTTATATACTAACATTTTGAAATTAATCTGCTACGTAGAGCCTTATTTGGACAAAATGTAAATCAATTCAATATTTTTTTAAGGTATAGCGAACAACGGAGCTGGTGGGTCTCCTGTATGGTGAGATAACACCACCGCTCATGAACAACCACGCTATAAACCCCGTATTGGTTCTATTGCCGGCTTTTTAAGTCGCTTAAGGAGCATATTTAAGGGTCTCCGAAATACCCACTCAGCGAAACATAGTACCTACTACTGTTTCAAGTAAAACTAAATTCGAGCCGGCCTAATTTGTACCGTGCAATAGTATGTAGACACTCATTCAGCCACTGTCAAACGCTTCCAGAAACCGAATAAATTATAAATTAAATTTAATTTTACTTGAACACGATCTGAATCCGATACTTCAAGTCACGTCACTCAAGTTGCTAAATCTGTAAGTATAAAACGCCTAATGTTATTCTATAGGCAAATTCGAAACTCAGCTATTGTGATAGACAACTGTAAATTGATGAATATAAATCACAGAAATGTAGTTTCATATAAATACAAAAATCTCATGAATAGTTTAATCTAAGTTGAGTTTTAAAGTCTTTAGTGTCGTTTCGTATTTTATCGACAATTTGAATGCGCTGACTCAGCGTTTTCTATTTATCGCTGTATTTTATAGACATTGGGAGTTTTATGTCTGTTTTTAAATAATCAAATATATCATATTTTATAACCCGAACGTAATATAGCTAAATTTTATGCGCCATGAAAATGCTATACTTGTAAACGCGATATGAGGAAAGATTTGAGTTTCATGAACCCATTTTGAGTGGCAGCATCGCTGACACAGTTGTATTATAAAATATTTTTTTACATCCAAACAGATATGTTTTTGAACTAAAACAGGAACCTCTTAGCTAAGTGGCCTTAACGGGAAGCGAGAGGTATCGGATTTGACCCCTAGTCCGCATAATGTATAGTTTTTTTGTTTTTTAGAAGGGCTTGACAGTTACCAGACAAGTATTTTAACACTGTTTTACCTGTGGGAGAGCCTGCTCGTCCAAAGTAATACCTACAGCTAACAGAATACTCAGCATAAAACAGTACTTGTATTAGTGAAGGTATCGGTGGCCTTTTAATTTATAGCGCACAAGTGGCGTATAAGACACCAGCAAAAGAACTATTGTAGAACGGATTATGGGGATTGTCCATTATATGTCGCGATCTAACCAAACTTTTTTATTTAGATTAATATGTATTATTTTAGTTTTTTAATTAACATTGATGACGTATGCCTTATATATTAAAATAAAATTATATTAATACACATTCCCTTTTAAATTAAAAAGGAGGTTTTATTTTTAATCATAATCTGTGGTAGTTAAATAGATATGTAGTTTCAAATAGCTGCGATTTATTTCTTTAACAATTGAATGTCTGTTGAAAAATGTATCAGTAATAGATATTGATTTAACTGTTTCAATAAAACAATATGACACAAATTTCATATAACGAAACATTTTGTACAACCCAATTGAATATTATATACCTTTCTGAGTGGTATGCAGAATTAATTAATGGTAGCTCAGCTCCTACAATGAGTACTGAGACCCTCTTCAATCTCGCTTCAGCCCATTCTACCTTTATTTACAACGAGAATTACACCCAGCCAGGGTGGCAACATTGCCTGAAAACGTCAGACAATCTAGCGACAAAAAGCTATAATATTATCTTGTGATCTGATCTTTAAACGGCTTAAGATGAATGCTACAGCCTAAATCTAATAAGATTCTAATGAAAGCCTTTCTATACAGATTATTTATTTTGACATAATCTTTATCTCAATTTTATCTATGCTTCTTAGTAAAGGTGAAGGCCATCTTGGCATGTGATGATTTTTGTTTGCAAAAAGCGTCTCATAATTTACTATGCATTTACGATTTTATGTGTAAAATTGGTGGAGTTTTAGGTATTAAATATTTTAAATATTAAACGCAAAAAGCGATATAATTTAGTGAAAAATTATCAATTGTAATGCGGCATGAATTTTCAATAAAACTCATGTAATATTACCACCCTATTCTTATAAACTTTTCAAAAATTAAATAATCTTATATGCCATTTATCACGGGCAATGTTCTAAGGAGCTGTTTGTTTTATAACTGCTGCTGAATATCATCATTGAACATCGAAGCAGAATACAAACTAAAATTCGTTGTTCGATATTTCTCGTTCCACAACTGAGCGTTTTTAAGACATTTTGTACCGCACATAACCACTCTGTTTACTCTGCGACCTGCAGAGGTATTTCAAAACCAGTATGGGGACCTTCAAAGGTGAGCATACTTATCGCTAAAAGTCTAGCAACAAAACCACGACCCTGCAAAGGTTGGGGGTGTCCATAGGCGAAAGACCACCTATCGTAGGTGAGTAACCTGCTCGTTTGCCACCATTGTCATAAAAAATCTATTTTAATGGGTAAAAAAATATTGGATGAGAAAACCAACTACGCTTCATCATCAGCATATTCAAGTCCACTGCTGGACATAAGCCTCCCCCAAAGACGCCCACCTGTTGCGATCTTGAGCGATCTGGATCCAGCGGTTGCCGCGACCTTCGTGAGATCGTCTTCCCATCGCGTGGAGGGACGTCCCACTCTGCGTTTTCCGGTACGCGGTATACGCTTACACCTATTAAAATATATAAATATTTGATCTAACAACTACGTAGTTTGCGTAATTAAGATTTCTAGTATGTCAATATTTCAACAATTATGGAAATTATTACTTAAGTTTTCCATTGCGATGTAAAGTATTTTATAACATCAAGAAATGAAATTATGGTTTTCCAGTGGACCCGGCAGACGTCGTCCTACTTGTTACTTAATTAATTGTTAATTAATTCGACTTATTTTAAACTTATACACAATATCATTAAAAATTGTAGCCTATGCATTATTATAATCATCATCACTGCTGGACTTAGGCCTCCCTTTCAGACCTCCATGCATATCTGTCAGATGCGATCTTCATCCAGCGTCTTTCCGCCACCTTTATAAGTTCGTCTGTCCTTATACTCTGTTATTATAATATAAGACCTGTATTGTTACAGTTTCCTTAAAATATGATCAGCATTTGAGTGAAAGAGCATTTAATATATTAGTAAGACAAAATTTATATCAATATAAGACGATAAAAAATGTCTATTTCATACCTAAAAAGAAAATTAATATTTATACCTATGAATGTTGTCAGATATTTATTAAAACTGTATCCAAACTCCAGTGTTATTATGAATAGCGTATTTATCTAAGGTATATATCATCATCATCAGCCTATTCAAGTCCACTGCTGGACATAGGCCTCTCCCAAAGACGCCTACTAGTTACGATCTTGAGCGATCTGGATCCAGCGGTTGCCCGCGACCTACGTGAGATCGTCTTTCCATCGCGTGGCGGGACATCCCACTCTGCGTTTTC